>JXSR01S025816.1:6978-19444 GCA_000969725.1 Ophiothrix spiculata
TTCAGTGTGGTTAATTATTGCATAGTGTAATTTACGTAAAATGAGCTATTATTAGTTGCAAGCACATGATTTACTTAAGTAGATCAGTGCTTATTTCACTGCAGAATACAGCATATAGTTATTAAAAACTTAATTAAAGTGACATGATATAAAATTTCAATTAATCAGTTGATAATTAGCAAATATAGTTTAAACAGTCTTTCAACACAATGAGATAGTGAAATATTTACCTCAAAATTGTTGATAATTATATGACACAATGAGATAGTGAAATATTTACCTCAAAACAGTTGATAATTAGTATTAGTAGACTTGAACTTTTGACATCTCACAATCTCTTTGACACATTTTGCCACAACTAAGATTGAAATTGAATCTTACATCAAAGCTTTTGTGTTTCCGTCAATTCTAGTCCATCTAGATGGACCTCACAAGCGAGCGCTTGCGAGGCGAGTCTATCTGGATGGACTTGTCAATTCTGGCATATCTACCGTATTATGCAATTATGTCTTCCAGCATTTATTGAGTTATAAAAATCTGATAGCCATAATAACACTGTGCGTATTATAAGGAACTCAACGTTTTTGTGTATGTTGTATATTTGAATAATGGAAGCTGAAGGTACCCTCTTAATTAGATATGAAACCAATTTTGATCAAAGTATAATATGGTTGACCGTTCTTCCAATGTACCTTTATAACTATAAATTATTTTGCCAATAAGATCCTTATAAGCCGTAACCAGTTTATTTGTATATTAAATTTTCACGTATTGGTGTGAAAGCAAACTATTCCAAATCGGTTCCAAATACAGTAATAACATCAGCTGAAAGTATTGCCTGGCAAAAGAGCGTTAACAGGGTATTTATCTATTACTTAGGTCTATTGATTCCGGAGTTAACAAAAATATTATCATGGGAAACACTTGAGCAACACCATATACTGATAACTCATATATATTGCATTGCAGAGCATTAAAGCCTGATGTTACAGGTCTCGCAACGTTTAAAAGATGTATTTTATTGTATGCAAAAAATAAAAACTAAAACTTGTGACAAATTTTTTACCTTATTTTGCAGACGTTGGACATTCTTGTCGTAATTGTATAAAGCGGTCACGGTTCGATGCCCTGTAGGGACATTATCCAAAAACAGTTGGAGAGAAATTATTCAAAACTCACTATGTCCAAGCAATTATGCATGTCTCTGACTATTGGTTGGATGCGACGTTGGAAATCTAGGCGCACGCGCCCATATCAGGGCGCGTGGCATAATTTGAGTGTCAGACTCCTTGATCAATTTTATATGCCATAGTTTTTAAATCAGACCAACTGCATGTACATGTATCAAAATGACTGTGCTAAAACTTGAAAGTGAGCCAAGTTACAAATCTAAATTATTTTGCAGAATGAATTGGAATCGAATATGGAAAAAATGTTTTTAAGAATTGTTTTTGAGGATGTTGTTGCACGACACAGTAGTAATATGACCTGATAAAAGTACTTTACACTGGTCGGTGGTACTAGCTGTGACCTCAAAAGTGCATTTTGAAAGTTATGACTAGTAAAGGCAAGACAGAGTATTATGTTTGCTTGTTACATTTGCTTCCCGTTTACACTTGTATACATTGCAAGTAAGGTAGAACGTTAACCTTAGAATTTAAGCGTTAAGAGGGGACACACATTGAAATGTAAAGGTATTAAAAGGAACAATCTATCTTTTTAAGGTATGGCTATCGGCATCATGGCTGTGGGCCATTTATCTTGAGACCGC
This sequence comes from Ophiothrix spiculata, assembly GCA_000969725.1. NCBI lineage: Eukaryota > Metazoa > Echinodermata > Ophiuroidea > Amphilepidida > Ophiotrichidae > Ophiothrix > Ophiothrix spiculata. The sequence continues at coordinate 8,750 of JXSR01S025816.1, forward strand.
AGGCCGAGCGATAGTATACAAAATAATTGAATGCCTGAGAGTGCAATAGTACAAAATATATCATGAGGTCAAATTTGGACTTTTCTATTTCACGAGGCGTAGCCGAGTGAAATGGATCAGGCCAAATTTAACCGAATGATATATTTGTACTATTGCACGAGCATAGGCATTCAATATTTGTTTTATATCATGATATCACACAGGTTTGTTTCATGCCGTGCAATGGAAAAAAATTATTGCACGGCTCAAATCACTGCAATCATGATATAATACATGATGAATAGCATTGATATTTATAAGATGTAGTAAAATTGGCTGTCACGATCCTCGATATTTGCGATTCAGCCGAATGCCTTGAATCTTTGTGTTTTAGGCCATTATTACGCTTACGATTATTCTCCGTACGCCAGAATAAGAACATCCCAACTCCAACAGCTCCCTTCTGTTAATTATATTTATAAAATATAAATTGACTTGTTTAGACATTGTTAGATAATTGTTAAAGTACATAGTTGCTATATTTAAACAGCCATTACAAGAACATCCCAACTTCATGAGCTCCCCTCTGCAACTATATGCTAGGAAAATTATCTAACAGTGTCTAACAAAGTCAACCACAAGGTCAAATGTGACACTATGATTGGGATAAAGACATGGAAATGCTTTCTAGTGATTTGAAAGCATTTTAAGAGATTTATATGCATTTATATTTTACATAACTTAACAGAAGAGAGCTATTGGAGTTGGAATGTTCTTATTCTGGCGTATTCAAATGCCTTTTTTTTTTCAAACCATTGAGTTATTAAAATATCTCAATTATCTATTCAATGTCACAGGTGAGTCCTACTGTAAGTTTTCGTAAGACACTGTGTCCTAATCGTTCAGGATTTTCAATCATAGATACTATCAATAAGAATATAGAAAAAAGACATTTTTGTCTATTATAGAACAGAAGTCGAATTATTATATTGTCGACAGAGTTTTCCCCTTAATGGCATCTGTAACCTTGGGGAGAAGTTAAATGTTATAAAGCAAATGCTTTTGTTTTTGTGAAAGATATTGATCTACTTTGTAAGAATATAAATTCGGAACGAAAACAAATTGATATATATAACAGGTGATTTCAACATCCATATCAGGGTTGAATATTATTATGTGATAAAACAATAAAACAACGCACTTGGATATCATGTATTTTGTTCTTTGATGCCTTCAATACATAGTGGTCAGCACTTATATTTGTTTTATCATTGTTTTAGTGTAAACTTAATTTTGGTAAAAATTGTATTGATTTAATTTGAACAATAAGCTACTCTTCAGGGTTTTTAAAGAATTGTTCGCGTCATGATAATATCCAAATCATTAACTTTGTTTTGCTGATGATGCTGTTTGACACTGATAGGATGTGAGAGGTGAGATGGGCATGGGGTGTGTGTTTGGATGTGAGTGTAATTTTGAAGCTATTTTTGTTTTTATCATAAACAATGTATTCTACTTGCTTCATGTATAGAGACTCGAGAGTGCATCATTATCAGATTCTTATAATGCTGGTTTCGATAAGCCTTTTGTCGACAATGTTGTCGACAAGCCTGTTTATATGTCGACAAACTCGACAAAAAATCAAATAAATTGATATAAAATAAAATAAAATGAAATGAATTGAAATAAAATAGAATAGAATAAAATGAAATAAAATAAAATAAAATAAACTTGTTTCAAATTAAATTTAATTAAATAAGTACTCGAGCAAAATAGAAAGTTCAACATAGTAATGAATTTTACCCTGATATTTTTACTCGTCTTAGCATAAGTTTTTTTCAGGACATTTATTTGTTACATTCTATCGCAGCATCGCCACATTGATTTCAATTAAAGAGGGTGACAAATTCAACCAAAAAGGCCACAGGTTGTTATTTCAATCAAAAGTTATTGTCGACAGTGTCGCGACGTCGCGTCGGTCACTCCGATTTCGGGGCTTTGTCGACAATGCAAATGCTTGCTGATACCAGCCCTAGATTCTTACCTTTGGCTATATTCTCCATATCTCACTGCTAATTGTATTTTAGATGTTATTTTAATGAATAATATGTGGATACTATGAAATATGAATTACATGTGTTCTGTTTTGAGTATGATCTACATCAAGACTATGTTAAAGTTCAACCAACATAGAGTCACACGTTTACAACAATTCGGGTTGTTTTTTCTTTAATTGTATAGCACCACTGATGGAAAACCATGGTAACAGTAGATCAAATTTTTCCATGGTTCAACATTCAATACTTGTACAAATGTAACACAAAGAAAATCGAAAGTTAACAAAGTTAAAAATACATGGTAATAACAATATTGGCGCTCATTGCAATAACATAAATGTTATTAAACATAATGTAACTCAGTCAGCATGGATAATTTGACCCCAAAATACAGCGTCTAGACGCCAAGCGTTTTATTATTCTTATATTAATTGTTATTCATGAGATCATTCATGAATAACAATGGTTTAGTTTTCTGAAATGTTCATATAAACGTTCACGAAAGATGTCACGTGACCCGTTTGGACCTATCATAGAAAATTGACGATGACGTTTACGTGAACAGTTTAGAAAATTGTGAAAATATCTTATAATTATGGGGCCTTACCTAAACGGTAATTTGCGCAATCGCTCTCTACACTGTTAAAAAAATGAACAACATAGTATCAATAGATCATCGTTCAACCTTGTTTAAAAATTAAACAACTTGTTCAGAAAGTAAACAACTTGTTTAAAAATTTAAACAATATTGTGTACAAGTTTTTTAAACAAGGTTGAGCGATGATCTATTGATATACAGTGGTTGTTTATGTTTATACTTATAAACAACATTTTTAAAATTTAAGACAACACGCAAACTGAACAATGTTGTTTAAAACTTTAAACAGCAACACTTTAAACAACGTCTTTTTAAACAGTATTTTAAACAGAGTTTTAACAATGTATGTAATAAATATAATTTATGGAGTAGCACTGATCATTTTATTTATGCGTATGAATATCATACGCAAATGGAACATTCGTATGAAATATACCATAAGAAATGTGATTGTAATAATTGTAAACACAAATGGGCCCTAAGGAAAGCAATTAATTGATCCGTACATTTGTGGACGGCTTCAGTCCAAGTTTAAATAAAACCCCGATAATAATTTGCTTAACAAGTCTTAGCCACTTTATTCAGCATCACTTTCTCAATATCCTTACTCCTTTAAGCTTTGTCTTTTTGCACAAGTTCGGCACTCTATCTAATGCACCTTATTTCAACGCTAATTGCACATAAATTCTATCAATTACTTTACAGTAATTTTTATATTACAGCACATGACACAGTTTAGTAACTCGGTTCAAGTCTCGGCACTTCTGACATCTCACAACAGTTTTTCGACTCTCTTTCCTACAAAATCAATCAACTTGCAATGATCTCTGTTGACTCAACCTTTTTCTCGGTGCAATTGTTTATTTGATTCTTTTCATGCACTGTGGTTTCTGTTTTCTTCTCCATTTCAAACGACGAGTCAGATGGTTTCTTTTCAGAGTCTTTTGTTATCTCGGGTTTCTTTCTGAATGAAGGCCGTGATGGGAGACTCTTTGAGTTCGATCTGGATGGGAATGAGGAAGAAGGTATCTCTATAGCATTTCTATTGATTACTCGTTTCGCAGCCATAGAAGGCTGCGGGATTTCATGATACCGACATAAAATCATAGCTTTAAGCGCCACTTTGAAGTGAGGATGTTTCCAGGCATAGATTACTGGATTTATAGCACTAGACGCTAATAAAATTGCTCCTGCGTATAGCATAAAATGGTCCGTTGGCATTCGTGATGAGATCAGAAGCGCAAAGAAGTATGGAAGGGAACAAACCATGAATGCTACAACTACGTAAAATAGGTTCATTGTTACTGCTAATTGTTGGCTATCTATTCTGCCGTCACTTACAGATTTCGGTAGTGAATTGTTCAAACCATTTAGTTGTTTTGCAATAGATTGAGAAAATGTCAGCTTTGTTGCAGATGGTGAGTCTGGAGGATTATTCGCTATCATTCAATTTGTAGCTGCTTGGTTTTCTATTCAGGTGTACCAGTGACTGACGTATCCGTTGAATTTTAAAATGGCGTCTGATATGAATCAATATCCACCCATAGCAAAATATAATAGTAAACAGGGGAATAGGGATCACGGCAAGCTGGAAAAAGTTGAATGTTTTTGAATGTGGATGTAGTTCTAAATCTGAACAAGTGAAATCTTGAGAGTCATAGCCAATCTGACCAATTCCAATTAAAGGTGGGATCAGTATAAAAGGTAGTGGTATTATCCATGTAAAAGTTATCATAAAAGCAACATTGCGGTATGTGTAAATGTTACTGAAAATACTTGGTTTGATGATTCTAATCAGTCGATTTACAGCTATAGCAGCCAGATTAAATAAACTTGTCCCAGAACTGCTGTAGATTACCGTACCAGCAATTGCGCAAACCCAGTTGCCAATCGGCCAGCCGTTTTTGCTTAATAGAGCAACGACGTTCCATATGAGCATTAAACTAGTCACAAGATCACTCACTGCAAGATTTGTAATTAAACAATTTGTAGGTTCACGAAGTTTTCTTGATAAAATTACTGCTATAATCACCATTGAATTGCCAACAATACCACATAGAAATATAGTCAAATATATTGAGGCAACGACTGCACGCTGCCAATACTCGATCATTGTTGCTTCGGTTAAGTTATTTTCACCACTGGCATCTGCAAGTCATACGTCTGTTGAAAAATTGGTCTCTGGATCTGGATTTGTTACCAACATTGTAAAAGCTGCGTTCCGTTCCATGATTGTATATCAAAAAAGTAGTGCAGGAACGACTTTCATCTACCAATAGCAAACTCAGATTGGTAATAATTGTTCCACCACTCAGCAGAAAACTTTAATCAACTTCTGCAGACATTAAATCGTAGATGCAGATTGCAACGTGTAATTTATATAAAACCAGCTGCAATCTACCAGCTATATCCTAATTTGTGAACAGTTAGAGCCAAACTGTTTTTAAACCAGTCCATACTACCGTTAAATATCGCACACCAGTCTTGTTTTGATATCGTGACCTCATTCCGGAAACTGTGGGCTCTATACCAGCTTTAATAGTCTTTGATTGTGACACTATAGCTGTGATTTCAGAAAAACATCACAATTTTACAGATAGCCTATTAAAAGTATTCACTGTAATTAACGATGATAATTGCGAAACAAATGAAACAAAAGCAGTTGGTTATTATGTTACATACGCTGGAGTTTGCTTTATGACCATGACGCACAGTTCTAGTCCACGCCTTAACAACATTACTTTCTAATATACAGTTTTCTTTTAATGTTGACGTAACACTATAGTGTATATAGCAACATTCAACAGCTAGTTATACGAATAGTTAATTGTTAATGTTAATTGTTTTTGCAATGTCTCGTACAAAATAGCTTTCAATTCAGATAAATATACGTACAAATCTGCAAATTTTACTTTTAATCTGAATGAGGCTGATGTAAAGCTCTTGCTTTCTACTGATGAGTCCGGCCGATTGATTCCTGGAAAGCTCATGCGTCCAAAAATATTCGCTAGCCCGAGATACATTCGCCAAATAACTCCTAGTAATTGGTTGCATTTTACGGATGTTTCTTCATAGAAACTGATAACGGAGCGTTTCCATTGGTTACGTATATCGGCCATTCTCACGAAAATGGCGCCAGTAGCCTTATTTCGTTCTTTGGTCTGAAAATTCTTGTGTTTTACTTTAAATAAGTAAAAATGCTCATATTCATGTAGTACTTGGTGAGCGCTACGTGGACATATATAGTTTTCTATACTTTGTTTACCGTTATCTTGGTCATTTTGCTTCAAGAAGACACCAAATTAGGCAAAAATGGCATGTCTTTGCAAGAGGCATCTATTTTATAGTGATAGATACATCATAAAAAAACATTTTCTTGTTCATGCCCGTGTGATTTATTTCTCCAAATGCATCAATAATATAAGATATTTATCAATTTTGAAAGTTGGCTTTCCTGGTAAGCCACCAGAAACAAGTATAAGGTTTCCGCGAAATCAGTGTATATTACGTTATCCATGTAGTATCTCGATTCCTAAGATCATACTGAACGGTAACCATAACACTTTTTGCGCAACTCGAAGGCTAACATATGTGTACATTTGAAAGTCATAATATTAAAAATGTTTGGTCGTAAGTTTGGCTTTTAAAAACAATTATATTCCAAAATTTATTGTGACCGTTTTAAGCATGTATATTACGTTATCACCAAATCTAAAATATGCAAGAGTCTAGACTACCTTTATGCATATCAAGGCATAGGCCTTAATCCCCTGACCATGTTTAGCCAAAATAACCAGCAATGTATGTGATCATCTTAATTTAACTGATGGAAAAACATCAAAATGTATATTACGTTATGTATATTACGTTATCCAATGCAATAACAAAAATTACAAAGATCCTTGAAATTATCTCTTATGTCAATTTTAGGCTTCCCCGAGTTGCTCCTCGAAGTAATTAAGCAACTTAATTCGAATCGTTGCCTCAAATAGGGCAGGACAGGCACTTGTTTGACAGCTCTTCCTATTCTTTTACATGCTAAATTTGAAAGTTCTTGTATAAAAATATAAGAATAGTGGTGTTCATAACTTTTGTGGTTCCATGATACTTGACATACTAGCTAATAATAAAAGTTCATTTAGCACGTTTTTATGAAACTTCATTTTTTCGATTTTTCCAACTCAAGTGGAGTCACTTTCGTGAGAATAGCCGTTATTGTTGTTTCAGGTTAAAACCACCAGCAATTGGTTCTCATGCAAGCGAATGGCATGTAGAATGGTTTGGCTTTTTAGGCTTTCCCGGTTTTGCGAAGTAAACTCCGTTATAGGCAATTGCAAATTATTTCCTCACGATAATCCAGCAAAGTGAGGTAATGGAAGAATATAGACCTTATATTCTGGGAGGAAAGGTAGGAACGGGATGAACTGGAATGCCCAAACACAAAAGTATTGCATCATCTGTTGTAAATTATGATGTTTGTTGCTCACAACAGATTTTATGGAGAATACATAATTGCGTGCATCAATAATGAGAATAACCCACTCAGATATTTTAGTCGCCGGCTACCCCATTACCATGATTACAAAACTTTAAGAGGATTTTAGGACCTTCCCATCATGCCTTGCTTCCAATGGGATATTTTGTATAGGTTGCCATGAATAGGTTTAGTGATAAGACATGTCTAAAATGCAAAATTGAGATGAGGTCTGCTAAAGATGTTCATGACAACCTGTACAAAATATCCCATTGGAAGCAGGGCATGATGGGAAGGTCTTTTTATCTTCTTTTGTTATAGGCTACGTCCCTTAGATTTTGATGAGTCAAATAATTAGCTGGCTCCATTATATCGATATTGTTGTTTTTCAAGTACCGTAAGTCAAATCCAATCTGTTTATAACCTGTTCTTGAACTTAAGAATAACTTGGGTCACATGACATTTAGGCCTTTATGTTGGTAGAACATGTAGCTACATGTGGGCTGGCGTTTAGGAAAATGCTGAAATTTGCTGTCAAAGCTTGTACTGCTGACTGGTGTGGCGTCCCTTAATGTATTGACAGATTGAGAGCAAAGGCTTTCTTGTCTTATACACTGACATCGTGGCCATTGACGGTGAGTGGAAGATTTTCGCATGCCTTTCTCATAATTTCAGTTTGACAAGTTTTGACCTGTCCAGATATATAATATCTGGTTCGAAAAGTTTACCCGCTTTTGATGATGAAAGAACTGAAATGGAGTTAGGACACAATGGAAGATGAGCGGGACGGTCGTTATGCCACAGGCCGGGACCACAGGAGGGCACAAAGAGGATAGGTTATAAATCATTCTCATTAGACGGCAGTGTTTGATTTTCTCTATTACATCTGTTGAATAACATTCTTTCAATGAAGAATCTATTCCTGATCTTGTCAGTTTTCAATTTCAACAAGTAAAGGATCTGCTGTGTTACCCTGCTGGACGGACATCATTGATTTGAATTTCCGCGCATTGTGTACACGTTATCTCTGCGAACTGTTCGTATAGTTTGGACCGGTTGCTATTTTAACCTAGACTCTTACAAATGATTTAAAACCATGATGATCGATACTCACAAATGTGAAAATGCATTAAGTTCATATGAACTCACACCTCATAACTCATAGTAAAATCTTTTATTGAAGAATTATGTAATTAATGGTCCCCAAGTTTTATTTCTACATCAAAGCATTAAACTGATATTGAGCTTATAGAAACCATTACATTGTTGATAAACCGTATTTAAGAAGGATACGCGCATGATGCATTAAAGCAACTGAATTTTCGGCCCTTATATGCATTTCTGCATATGTCTGATTACTTGCGTGCTTGTGAGGATCGCGGTTTATGTCAATGGAATTTGAGTCAGATCTATGCACAAAAATACAAAACAAAATTATCTCTACTCAGGTTGTAGGGTAGATACGGGGTAAACAGGAAGCAAATGCTGAGGTAGTCGCTGATTGCGGTAGATACCATTGGTTTCTAGAAATCCAGGGACCTATATTGCTTTTAGTAAATATATAGACCCTGACAGAAAACGATAATACTGTATGAGGCAAAAGTGACACGAAAAGGGTCTCGTGTATTTGGTTCATTATGGTTTACTTTTATCTGAGCATGCTGAGTAATCTTGAAATACTCACGCAAATGTGACAAAATAATTATTACAAGAAATCATAAGTATAACTGTTGACATGCATTTGAAAACAAAAAGACACAATCCTGCAATCCTACTCTACTGATATGGTATGAAACTATGACAATGGTGCCTTAAATTGCCAATAAAAGTGCTTCAAGCCTAGGAACACTTCTTAAAAAAGTGTTCAAATGGTCAAAAGTTATACCTTTTTTTGTATACTCTATTCATTTTTCTTCAAGAACATCACAATTCTGCCAATAGATACAATACAGTACCTTGATGTATCAGAGACTTAAAAAGTCAAATTTGATACTCTAATATGAGACTTGGAGAGTACCAGGTCGATTTTGATACCCTGAGACAGACGCATTACCTGAAATATTGATCGAGTTGGTTTAGGTTTGCGAAGTGAACTCCGTTACAATCAATTAATGTAAAATTTCTGCTCAATAATTTAGCAAAGTGGGGTAGTGAAGAAATACAATATTCTGGAAAGAAAGGTATGTAATGTGCAAACATGACAACTGTATCAATTGTAATGATATTCTTGGTCGCTCTCAGCAGATGATGTATAAAATCATGGAAAGTGCGAGACAATAATGAGAAGATCTAACTCAGATGTTTTTGTCACCCGTCACCCCATTTCAAAACTTTTGGTATTGCGTCCCTGACGATTCTTTATATCCATTATACGCGATATTGTTGTTTTTCAGTTAAAGCAACTTCAATGTGTTTATAGCCCGTTCTTGAACTTCAGAATAATATTGGTCACATGATTGTAACAATTTATATAAACAATTAAAAAACAGTATGTATGTGAGTGAGAAGTTATACCACACAGTCCCCTTCATTCAAATATCAGTAAAACATATTAAATGTTTCAGAATAACAAAAGATCTCGATTTTTACCGATAACCTAAATATTATATACCATGATTGCAGTTTTGTAGTTTTCTGATGCCGGTGTGAAAGGAATCTTAGTCCCCCTGAAATGGTAGTCCGCCTTCCATAGACAAAAACGGAGTAAAGCGTGAAATTAATGTTGCGTGAGAGTTGTTAGCCTATACTTTACTGTACAACCCGGACAACCCCATCCTACCCATTTTATTGTCCCCCTCCATTGACTTCAACGGAGTAAAGCGTGACCTTGATGTGTGATCGATACACGTACAAAGTACATACTATACAAATATATAGGTACCCGGACAATAAATGGGTATAGGACTGTAGCATTCATGACACCGGTTCTGATGTAAGTGATTTCCGGGTCATTTAACGAGGCATGCTAGCAAATATAAAATTCCATGTTACACTATATCGCAAAATTGCAAAGGGTCATTAAACTTTAAGATGCACTTTTCCCTTTACGCTGACAATAATAAATATTATACTCTTCTTTACACCCTTTTACGGACCCTTTGATGATTCTTTTTTTTTTTAATGAAGTGTCTCCCGTGTGAGCCCCTGACGGCTTCTTAACTGGACCATTTTCCTCAGAGTGAAATTGCAAAAGGGAATAGGCCTATAATAATTATTTAGAGTCATGTGTCAATAACAACAATGGCATAATAATGGCCAGTACTAATATCACCTGCAATGGTACAGCAGCCACACATCACGCATATTGGTTAAAATCTTTTGTATAACAGGAACTTTTGACTAAAATATTTATAATTGAATCCCTCAATGAGAGCCCCGATGAATTCTCAAAGTGTACAGGGACAGGTATTGGAAATATATTCTGTAGTCCATTTGGACATTTGGAAACCAAATCCCGAATCTTGTCCCCCATCCCATCGCTTTATCTTGATGTTCACTGTTGAAAACGTTTAGTAACAAAAATCGACAATGACATATAGTCTATCCGAGAACATCCGAGAACCTTGGCTAGTGATCAACAAAAATAG
>JXSR01S025819.1:1832-17866 GCA_000969725.1 Ophiothrix spiculata
AAATATTTCTAAGTTCAAATATAGTACATTTTAAGTACATTTCTCAAATGGTAAAAATCTAAGTTCGAATATAGTACAAATTTAGTACATTTTTAGTACAGATCATTATGAAAAAAGTACTTTTCGAGTACATCAAAAATGTACTAGAAAAGTACTTTTTCTGATACATGTACATTTTTAGTACAATTATAGTACATTTTGAGTATACCTCAACTGTACTCAAATTTTACCAGGGTATTTTGTAAGTATAATTTACAGAAGGGAGCTATTTGACTTGGAGTTTTCTTGTACTGGCGTATTCAATTGTATGGGACAAGCACCTTTTTCCTTTTCAGATATACACTCCCGGTCAAAAGTGTTTGCGCACAAAAGCTTTAACCAGCCATATCTCGAGAACCGTTGATCATTTGCGTTATATTTTTTCAGATTTATATTTTACATACATAGATCTAAAAACTCAACAAGAATTGCATTTACCGAATTGAAAAATATGGCGTGCTAAACACACTGTATACTTTCTTATGCAATCCTTGGAGCTAGGGTACTATCCCAAAAAATCCATGTAAAATTTCTTAATAGAGTGTAGTCTGTTGTAGTGTAAGGCAATATCACATCCAATCCTCAGGTCTCTTTTAAAGACATATTTATTTGATATTTGATTTTTTGTACTTTATTTGTTTCATTTTATTCTTGTAAAGCACTGTGATACCTGTTTTTTCATGTAAGAGCCCTATATAAATGCCTGCATTGTATATTGTATTGTATTGTAAGCTGTGCAAGAGTTCTAGACAAATTTTCAGAAATGCGAAAAATCTGGTTCCATAGCATTTTGAATTGCCCAATCTCTGAATGTCCTTTTAATGGCTATGTTGTCATGGTGGTTTGTTGATCACAGCATTGTTAGTTTCAATCATAGTAGAGCCTTACAAAATTAAGATTTCGTTTCTGGTAATATGCTTTGAAATATTTGGGACATAAGGAAGGAGAAAAATTTTATTCCATGAAAATGTTTATGTGAGAAATATTTTAAGTCTTGTCAGAATTCAGAATGCAAAAATGCATTTTTTCCAAGAGGGCATAAAATGTTTGGATGGAAGAGTTACCAGAAACAAAGTTTTGTTTTAACTTGGCCTAAGCAAAAAGTGGGTTTACTTTTTTTTCATAATTAGGCGAGCATAGATGGTTACATGAAGTATGCTGGACTTACTCAAGATGAAGCTGTAAAAACAATGCAAAATGCTGTCACCATTGCCCAGGAAGCTGCGCAAGAATTCTGGACAGATTACCAGGCCAAACTCAATGATGACGAACAGAGGAAACAGCTAGGTAAAATGCTGTTGAAATAATTAGGATGTCATAGTAAAGAGGAACTTCCCTTAATTTGTACCAATCAGATGTGGGTTTGATATTCCGGGGGAGGGGGGAGCATCAAATATAATGTTGCAGGCATAACATGACCAAGAAAAATGTGAAATAGGGTTGTTTTTTAGGACTGAAGGGTGAATCAGGTGACACCATGTAGGGTATCAAAAACAGCAATTTTGGGGCAATTTTCAAGAGATGGGTACTTTTTCAAACCCTAGAGTGAAAACAGTTTCAATAAAAAAAAATCCTGATTTAGGGTGTAAATAGGGGAAAAAGGGTATATTTTGGCTTCAGAATCCTCCACCCTGTGGGTGTTTTGAAAAACTGTGGTCACGTTATGCCTGCAACAATATACTTGAGTGCCCCCCCTCCCAGGTTTGATTCACATCTCGGTGATATCAGTTCGGCGGAACTCACAATTCGGAACGTATCCGAATTCTGATACTTACGTACATTTCGTATCCAAATTGTGATACCCGTATCAGAATAAGGATATGGAGGGGTATCTGAATTATGATACGCTCCTGTTGTGGCGCAGGAAACAAATCAATAGCGCAAGCTGGCAAGTACATGTAAAACATCTTTCTTGCATTTATGGTAAATGTATCTGTGGAAACGTCATTTTCATCTGTGCAATTCCAGCGGAACAGCTTCGAAACATGTCCTGATAGCTTCTTATCACAGAAGGCAAAATAATTTGGCCAATACTTTCTTAGAATTTAGATGACAAATGATGATAATGTTATTGACTTTTATACATACCGGTATGGTGCGCGGCAAAATTGAATATTCATTCCAGCTGATATCCTGTTTCAGCTGTTTTTAATCCAAATTCGGATACGGGTATCAGAATTGTGATATGGAGTATCCAAATTCGGATACGTATCCGAATTGTTAGTTCCGCCGACTTGATATAAGGGAATTTGTGACCATCTATCATGATCAGCCAGTAAAGTCAACATTTTTTGAGCTAAAGTACAAAATACAAAAGTTGTGCTCTGACAAATTGTGATTTTTTGCAAATTTAGAATGTTCATGCCTATTTTTAATTCCAAGCAAAATGCCAACTTTTATTTAAATTTCAAATGATCTGAAAACTTACATTTTCTAAATGTAGCAGGCTTGAAATGTAGTCTCACTGGGAATGTATATATGAAAACTTTAACATACATTTTCTTGGTTTTAGGTATTCTGATCCCGGGGGGGGGGGGGGGGGAGGGTTGCACTCACATATGTGGGCATGGTATATATGTCCGGCAATCAAGACCCCCTTTTTTAGGCCGCCAGGCAGCTCACTAGATCCCCATTTTTAGCTTGATTCAGTTCTTTTGACCCTGTTTTTGAGGAAAACTAAAATATTTAAATATTGCTCAGGAAATGCGAAAATTTTCAGCTCAGGAGACTATTTTGACCAACATTTCAGTTCACTAGACCCCCAAAAATCGGTTTCAAAGGTCCATTTTTTACAGAAAATAAGTTCACCAGACCCCATTTTGGCGCGAAGTTGAGTGCCCCCCATGATTCTGATGTGTCATACTTTGGTGGGGTGGTGGTGGGAATCAGGGGGAATTGCATCATTATGCTTGGAAAGGTGTATATATCTCATGTATGCAATGTGTTGGTTTTCAGTATTTACAGATCGGCAGAAACCTCAAATTGCTGCATCTATTGCACCGTATGGAGCATGGCTAGCAGATGACTCTGATTATAACGGCCACTATGTAGACACAATGACAATACAGGTAGGATAGACAGGTAATTGAAAATTCTTGTAATATTAATTACAAAATTAAACTGAGTGTTAAGGCGACGAAAAAAACACCCCACCTGTTTTACAGGCAGGGGACCTTTCAGGTAGGGTGGTTTGTCAGGCAATTTTTTTCTAAAAATTTTGTTTTTGCCTAAAATAACCCCAAAATCCAAAAAAATGGGAGAAAACTGAAAAAAATTTGCAAATTTTTCTAAAAATTTTTAACCAAATAATTAATTTTGGCCAAAAAATGGCTGATTTTACATGATTTTGGCAAAACTAAAACTGATAAAAAAAAACCTTTCAAAAACAGAAATTTAGGGTTGGTCTGGCCCGTATAACATTTTTTTTGTCGCCTAATTTAAAGGCTTAGAAAAAGATACAAATGAAGAGTGTAGAATAAGAAGTACTTAAGTCACATAATACTAGTTTTGAGATATGAGCATTTAAAGTTTTGACTTTTCTATAACTTTTAAAGGCAAAGGAGTATTGAATACATATTAGGTACATGTTATTGTATAGTCAAGTGTATCATTTATGGTGATTTAGATGACTGTAGCGATTATTGATTTTATGCAATCAATAATCTCTGTTTTGCACTTAAGTACTTCTTCCTCTACAATCATGGTCGCTTATCAAATAATCCTATTTATCTGAAATTGAGTAATCCAAACATGTTAAAAATATATATATTTGTAATGAACAAGTCATGACGAACAATTTGACATGTCGTTCGTGTAAATCGGACCTTGCTGAAAATTTGACCTCATTTCACGCTTGAGTGAATTTCGCTAAATATATCTCCATTACCAAACATTCAAGATATATAAAAGTATACATATTTGTAATCTACTCGACGAAACGATTTATTTGATATGAAACTCTACATATTTATACGATTTTTGAAATTTGACCCAAAATTCACTCAAGCGTGAGGACCGCTTACCATGCAAAAAATTACTAAAAAATTTGTCAAAATAATTTCTGTCCTTCAGTTACCTCAAAACCACCAATAACTCAATTTCTTATTCTACAGTCTTCAAATAGAAATTGTACGCCAATGTTAAACAATCAACCGGCCCGTCACAACTTTTTTGGAAAATTATCATAAATATGCTAATTTATTGAAAAATGGGTTGGAAACTCGCCATCATGTTTTACCACTCTTACTGATTTTCGTAACTTAATTTTGCCTGATTTTGCCAAAAAGACTACATTTTATTAAACAACAACTACCGTTAACACACCATCGACTAGTCCGCATTATAATGAATATATACTAACAATTATTAAATTCTTACCTTTTTGCGACAATCGGGTAAAAATCAGTAATTTCAGTTCTCAGCGAGACAAAATATCACAGAATCAATTCTGTAATTTCAAACAACTTCCGCGTCTCATGAGCACTACCACGCAACTATAAGCGTTTCACAGTCAACGTGTATCTTGGCGCATACGGGGGTACTGTTTGTACGCAGAGCATGGCGCGGTCTGCTTTTTAAAAAGGAAATAGATGACTATTGATGATGTTTTTCACGTATTTCATAATGTTGGAGGCATATTCGTGAAAAATACCGCATATTTTATGACGTTGGCGAATTTTTGACCATATTTGGTCCCTCCAAAAGCGGGCGATGTCGCGGTATTCATGAAAATTACGTGGTTAAAAGTGTGACGGACTCAAAGAGAAGCCTTCACATCTATGTTTTTAAAATCTATGCCTCAAGGCTACTTTATTTTTAAACTAGCCACAAATATACTTGATGGTGGGTGGCACTTTCTATTCAAAAGGGTAACACATGAATTCGTCATGTGAGTGCAAGAAAGTCGTATCTGCAATTGCTGCCATTTGTCATAAATTTGGATTGCACACTGTAAAATCTCCAGTCTTGGATCAGTGGTTCTTGAAATGGTTCTTCAGGTCACCTGAAGAACCATTTCAAGAACCACTGACATAAGACAGTGGAATTTTGAGGGATTTTTCACATTCTTGTGACAAGTGGTAATATAGATACAACTCAGGGCAGCCATATTGCAGATATGACTTTCTTGCACTCACATAACGAATTGTTAGTTCTTCCTCTCTTAGCATGGTTTTAAGTTCTTTTTACATTTCAAGAACATATACACAAATCAGTTTCCTTTTTTGGAAAGAGAATTCTCAATTGTTTATTTCTTATTTACAATGTGTCCCGATAAAAACTGCGCAAGTTGAAAAAGTGCCCTCTGTGGTAAAACCAAAATTGGGTCACACACACTTTATACTTTATTGCTCCATTTTCAGATACATATTTTTAAATATACTTAAATTTTTGAATAATGAAAGGTGTAGATGGACACCATCCAAATGGTGAAGTGCTCAACCATAAGAGGGAGCGTAATATATTTAAATTTTGGACTTACAATTAATTAAACCTTTATTTCCCTTTTTACAGGAGTTACAATCATGGCACAGGAAGCACATCAAGATCCTAGTGGATTGTGGGATTGATTTACTTGCAATTGAAACTATCCCTGCCCAGAAAGAGGCTGAAGCTATAGTAGAAATACTCCCAGAGTTCCCTGGTGTCAAGGCATTTCTTACATTCTCTAGTAAGGTAAGGTAGTGTCATATGTTTTGATTGTCATTTGTGTAAAAAACTGAATCTTGTTGTTTTTAAGGGGGACAGTACGTTACTCAATTTTACATTTAGGCAAGTTTATTTTGTACCATAACTATTTAATAAAAAGCTTAAAGTTAATAAAAGTATACATTTACAGAAAGGAAATGACGCAACATCTGAATAGGTGTTTTAAATAAATATTCCCATTCTGAAGTCATTTTTAATAAATTTGTTATTTTTAGCTTGGTTGGAAGCTCAAATGGCCTAAATATGTGTTTTTTGTGATTTTCCCAAAATTTTTGGTCAGAAATCAACATCACTATCATGTTCCTTGTGAAAATTCCTTTCTGGAAATGTAAACTTTTATTCATTTTAAGCTCTTTGTTAAAAAGTTATGGTACAAAATAAACTTGCAAAAACGTAAAATTGAGTAATGTGCTTTCCCCACTTAAGTGATAAATCCAAGTTTATATAGGATAGCTTATATCCTATTGTTATTGTATTGCAAATCATGAAAGGTATAAATCTTGTAAAAGTGAAAAACTTTTGAAAATGATTTGGTTATTATTATTCACAACCCATGTGATCATTTTTGTATTTGGTAAATAGATGCACCAACATGAATACTTATTTATCTTTCCATATAATTTGAGAGGAAAGTTGCGATTTTAAAAAATGAGTTTATTATATATTTGAAGTCTTCATATTATCAGCTTTAAAATGATATTTGATACTTTCCATTTTCCTTTTCTATATATCAAATAATGCGACCATGTAAGGCAATTCACAAAATAAAAAATAGTCAAAACTTGACTCTTAAAGTATAGGCACTATGCACCATTGAGCGTTGTAACTATTAATTGTCGATCTACATAGAAAAACGTATGTGAGGTTTAGGAAAAAACAATAACATTTGAGTGGTGCTCTGGCAAAATGAGCGGAAAGTCGCGATTTTCAAAATTGAGTTTATGACATATTCTAATTCTCTGTAATCTCAGCTTTCGAATGATATATAATATGTCATACTTTCTTTCTACAATCTTCATTTAGAGACCGAAATACAAGGCAGCCTACTCAAAATCTGGCAGTAAAAAATTGGCGCAAATCGATTTTAAAGTTACTGATTACTATAGTGTATGATAGCAAAACACGATAAATTACCCGTGAATAATTGCACTTCCCGGCATAATTGACCTTCAAAATGCGAGGTTTAGTTTAACACCTATGCATTAATGTATTTTATGTCAATAAACGAAATTTGATCTTTTCACCATATTTTTACTTTAGCAGCCATTTATTCAAAATCTTCAATCACGACTTTCCGCTCATTTTGCCAGAGCACCACTCATTTTATTATTTGTGGTTATGCAATACATTTGAAACTTTGCACACATAATGTTAAGACTGTGTGCAATATTTCATGTGAATCTAAAATTATTTTATTAACATATTCATAATCTTGATCATTTTCAAAAAGTTGAAAATAATGTCATTGCTGAACCAAACCCATCTAATTTAGGCATGAGATTTTTCAACTTTTTCTCTGATTTTAGAATTTTTGATGTTACAAATTTGCTGATTTCAGAGTTTTTAATGCTAGAAATTCCTCAATTTTCTTTATTTTCAGCCTGTTTTGAGTTGTTTTTAGCAATACATGAAATTCCAGATTTTTCAAATCTTTTCATTTAAGTGCACTCTCATGCCTGTATAATTAGAATAATATATATAGATGCGATTTCCATCGAAAAATGAAAGTTGAATAGTTTACTTATGTTTCACTTCAGTAGCTGTTTTCTCAAAATCATCAAGCGTGATTTTCCTCTCATCTTGTCAGAGCACCCTTCACAATTATAAAAGTTATATCATTTGAAAGAATATTTTTAGAATATTAAGAATTCAGATTTGTAATGATGGAACTCAGAACTTGAAATTTGTAACTTTTAATTTCCTCTCATTTTAATTGTCAGAGTAAGTCTGATTTATACTTGCAATTGAATCTTTCTTTTTTTCTCGTAGAGTGATACTAAAATCTGTCATGAAGAAAGTTTTGCTGAGGCCATGAGCAGTATTTGTAGGAAATCATCACCAGACCAATTATTGGCTGTCGGACTCAACTGTACTAGACCTCAGTATATCACTCCGTTGCTGAGGTCTGCTGTTCAAGCTGCTGCTGGGAGGCCGTTTGTTATTAATCCAAAAGGGTAGGTAGCGAATCCCAAGACTAACTAGTTGATTTCGGACCCAACTGTACTAGACCTCAGTATATCACTCCGTTGTTGAGGTCTGCTGTTCAAGCTGCTGCTGGAAGGTCGTTTTGTTATCAATCCAAAAGGGTAGGTAGTGAGTCCGAAGACTAACTCGTTGATGTCGGACCCAACTGTACTAGACCTTAGTATATCACTCCATTGCTGAGGTCTGCTGTTCAAGCTGCTGCTGGGAGGCTATTTGTTATCAATCCAAAAGGGTAGGTAGTGAATCCCAAGACTAACTAGTTGATGTTGGACCCAACTGTAGTAGACCTCAGTATATCACACTGTTGCTGAGGTCTGCTGCTGGGAGGCCATTTGTTATTAATCCAAAAGGGTAGGTAGTGAGTCCAAAGACTAACTCGTTGATGTCGGACTCAACTGTACTAGACCTTAGTATATCACTCCATTGCTGAGGTTTGCTGTTCAAGCTGCTGCTGGGAGCAGGCTATTTTGTTATCAATCCAAAAGGGTAGGTAGTGAATCCCAAGACTAACTAGTTGATGTCGGACCCAACTGTAGTAGACCTCAGTATATCACACTGTTGCTGAGGTCTGCTGCTGGGAGGCCATTTGTTATTAATCCAAAAGGGTAGGTAGTGAATCCCAAGACAAACTATTTGATGTCGGACTCAACTGTACTAGACCTCAGTATATCACTCCATTGCTGAGGTCTGCTGTTCAGGCTGCTGCAGGGAGGCCATTTGTCACAAATCCAAAAGGGTAGGGTAGTAAAGGGGGAGGGGTCAGAGGAAATCATCCCCAGACCAACTATTGGCTGCAGGCCTCAACTGTACTAGAATTAAGAGAGGTCGGAGCCTCACGATTTCTGAAAATTTATTTTTATCATAACTTGAAAACTAATGAAGTAAACTTTATAAAAGTATACATTTTTAGAAAGGGAATTTCACAGGGATTCTATTTATAGCATCAGATTCTTGATTTAAGAGCACGCTTCTTAGTAACTCACCAAAAATGTGTTATTTTGCCAAATTTTTTTTGAACAAGCCTAGAAAAAATATTATTTGGCCAAAATGTTCACAAATCAGTAAAAGTCATTTATATTGATGGTTCTAGGGAATGTTTTCTCAACCTTTCCTTTCAATCCCTTAGTTTTAGAATTTTTGGTCTAAAACTTCATTTTTTACAAATAATTGTGAATTTTTTGGTACTTTTTGGTCATTTTAAAGAAAACTAAGAAGTAAATAAAAAAAATCCCTAGATCCATCAATTTAGAGGACTTCTACCTATTTTTGAGGATTTTGCCAAATAATACTTTTTCTAGACTTGTTCAAAACTTTTTGGCAAAATAACTTTTTGGTGAGTTTCTAAAAGGCAAGTTCTTGAAATTTGAAACTGATGCTATAAATTAATTCCTTGTAAAATTTTTCTTTCTAAAAATGTATACATTTATGTAGTTTACTTTATTAATATTCAAGTTATGATAAAAATAATTTTTAGGGATTGTGAGACTCCGACCTCCATTAAATGTATTACACTATTGATGAGGTCTGATGTTCAAGCTGCTGCTGCATGGGAGGCCATATCGTCATGTGAGTGCAAGAAAGTCGTCTCTGCAATGGCTGCCCTATTAAAGTTATTTTTTATTTTATACTTTGTCACAAGAATGTGAAAAATCCCTCAAAAATTCCCTATCTTATCGTTCTTGAAATGGTTCTTCAGGGGACGGTGTCTCCTGAAGAACCATTTCATGATTCACTGACACAAATGGCAGCTATTGAAGATACGACTTTCTTGCACTCACATGACGATTTGTCATCAGTCTGAAAGGGTAGGTATAGAAAAGGGGGATATAGTTATCATTGTAAGTCATTTTACTCCAGCAGTGAAAAAAATGATTGAAATCACTCTATACTTTATAAATCTCAAAGTACAAGCAGAGAGCTACCAAGCAGCTAATAAACATGTATTAAAACATAAACAAATCAATCGTAGCCGGTATATTCCACCATTGATCTGATGATGGCGTTGTAGAGCATTGCTCTTTTGAGTATAGGAAGCGGGCAACTCTATGAAGGAGACCAGTATTCTGTTGGACGCACTGATGTCACAGACTAGAATCCTGTCCTCTGATTGGTCAATTGAGGCTGTTCTATGTTACTCCCTGGCGTGAAACATTGCATTGGAGGTCAATGAAAAAATCTACAAAATTTACAATTTCAGCTAAATTAATTTTTGTATCAACCTCTTTCTGTGATATATTGTTCAAAAATGTGTCTTTCATCTTTATTGTAAGTAAATATTAATAAATCAGAGCGGAAACATAAAATATTGTGGAAATATTGGTTAACTCCATAGAGATCGCACAGTAAGTTTCACTCCAGTAACCAGGACTGAGTACGCCAAATCCCACACCAAATTCAACAACTGCGTCCGACAGAATACTGGGCTGCTGACTTTGCCATGTTTGTAATACCACATGGGTTCACTACACTAAATAAACTGGCGCCGCTATCCGGTTTTTCTGAAATCGGCAAAATTTACTGCCCTCTTATAAATGAGGACCTTGAAAAGTGTAGAAGGACAATTTTTTTGGTGTTTATTTTGTTCTAATCACGGAGTTAGGTTTATTTAAAGTTGTTCTGATGCCATATTTGATCTCCAGAGTACTTTGATAAATTTTTAAGGCTTTTTCCAAAAAATGCATGAGATTTAGGAAATACAAAACGTGGCTCTCAGTGATGGGGCGGTATTACCTTCAACGCACGGTATCTCGAACAATTTGCCTTGATGGTGTATATTTTTCATAATTTTTTATTAAAAGAGATCATAATCAATCAAGAAAAGCCAGTGTTGAAGAAACCAGTTGCTTTATTAATGAGTTCTCTGGTGTTTTTTGGGAAGCCATTTTGTACAGTAAGTCAATGGGGAGCTATTTTGTGGTGTGCCGCCACATGCTTCCAAGAGAGGTCAATACTCAAGATTTAGGCGGGTAATTCAACAGTCACAGTCTCTGTTAGGGTTGTGCAAAAGAAATGGAGGTTTGGATGGCTATATATTGCATCTTGCAACACATTCTTTTTATAGGACATTCCAGGAGGTAGCCCACTGTTCTGTGCTGCACATGTCCTGGCTTAACTAACAATGCAGCAGCAGGATTTCTCTCAGAAGTTTGTCTTAATGTGGTTTCATTATGTTTATCAATAGAGTGATACATTTATTATCCTTTTTTTTTTGGTTCTCATGAAAAATGAAAATATTAATGGTTTGCCTCATGTAATGTACAAACCAAAACCATTAATATTTTTTTGTATTGCATGAGCATAAACAGGGGATAAATAATAGTATACAAATATTGACTGCTTTCAGGGGCATGCTTTAAATTATTTTCCCGAGGTGATCTCAAAACCATGAATATGCCAGAAGCAAAGCTGAGGGCATATTCATGGTTTTGAGATCACCGAGGGGAAATAATTTAAATCATACTCTGAACAAAATGCAGTCAATATTTGTTTTATACTGAACATATACATTTTTATCCTCTGGTTGGTTAAATGTGTTTGGACAGGTAGTCTATTTTTCTTTTCCTTGATTGTCATATAATTACACATTTTGTTTTTCATTGTTTGTGATTTATGATGATTAAATAAATACAGTGGAAACTCGTTAGTACGAGATCGCCGGGGCAAACTCTGAAAGCTCGTATTAACCGGAGCTCGCATTAAAAATATATCCGACCGTAACCATTTTGATGATGAAATTAAATTTTCAGTGGCATATCGTAAAGCCTTATGTAGCGATAACAGGCTAACGACGCGACTTGTGACATTTCCTAATGTGCCACTACATAAAACTGATTAACTTTGGACACCATTTAAAAGTTGAAAGAGACAGATGTTGTTTAATTTGATAAGTTTTTTTGGTAAAACACTGTTTAAATTGATCATAAATACCATTTTTTTTTTGCATGTCCGTGCAGTAGTTGCTAAGAACAAAGAGTTTTCTTAAACGTTGTTTGATCGCTCACTGCTTTCGAAAGATCGCTAACCAAAACAGTGAATGCGCGCTATACTTCAGTGCAATCACGTACGACGCGGTGAATATTTATACGTCGATGTATGAATTTGTATCAACGTAACTCATACGAAGCAGCTATCACGCTGCCGTGTTTTCGCATTGCTATAATAAATAAACAGTTAAAGCTGCCTTATAACTTCAAGAACTAGAAACACTTACCTCGCCACGTGCTTTTTGGAGAGCCTGGGAAAGAAAACATGCACTGATAGACACCTTCAAAAATGACCTCGTATTATCCGTCGAAAAATTAATGATGAGTGAAGCAAGCGACTGTCGGTAAGTGCTCTTACTATGCGGAGATCGTATTATTCACCTCGTACTAAACAGATAGCATTGTGTAATAAACAATGGGGAAAAGTCGGGACCGAGAGTTACCGCTCGTATTATACGGGTTGTCGTTTTAAGCGATCTCGTACTAACGGGTTTCCACTGTATTATTATTATTAAGAACCATTTTAGCATTCAGAGCGCCCTATGATAATTTACGATAATTGTTTCTACTTTCAGTGCTGACCGTGTCGTATTGTGCGCACAAGATAACTAGCTTATGTAAAGCTCGAGGTACACAACGCAAAATACATTGAGCGGGCCTAGAGAAAAATATGCCCCGGGCATAGTAAATTTATAGGGCCTAGTTAAATCCAGGCCCTCACTTTTAACCAATCAGAGGACAGGAATCTATATATGAGGTATATAATATAAACTGTGCAGCATGATGGTGAATACCCATTTCGCTATCTATGGTCTATCATTACTGAACATGTAACAATTCGTTTTGGTTTATTTACTACAGGGAAAGCAGTCAAGGTGTACTGACAGAATGGACCAAGCTGGTTCCTGAGTGGCTAGATCTTGGCGTATGCTATATTGGCGGTTGCTGTCATACAAGACCTGTTGATGTACAGACAATACGAGAAACTGCAAGGCAGCATGTTGGATCACAATAATGGGTTCTTGCAGGACAGACTTTTAATGGCTGGATCAAAGTGTTTGTGTACGAGGATGTATCAAAAAGTTTTAAAGATCACCAATAAGAAATACAGTCTGGAACATAATTTTATTATGTAACCCTTAAGTCATCTTTACATAGCCACTGTGCAAAGTAACACATTTCTCCCACTTGAAACTGACTCGTCACAGACCGACTTTGTGGAGGTCCTCAATTAGCTAAAAATATCCACATTGTATTTCGCTAAATTCAACATTGTCAGGTCGCCCATGCTTTATTGAGTCATTATGACGATATTTTTTGACTGATTCCCATAATGTTGGTATCAATGGAAAGAGGATATTCTAACCTATACTATGGTATCAAACATTTAAACTTTTGGCATGTCATCATAGAATACTGGGCTGTAACCCTTCAAGTGTAGGGATTTAAGCACACCACATATCTTTGATTTCTCCATGCAGTTTATCTGGTTAGCGGAGGCAGGTAGTTGACATCCATTGACATCTGTTCAGAAAGTATAATTGCCATTGCTATCATTTTTGCACCAAAATGTACACTAGGACGAGTGACCATCCTGACAAAATTAATCGATATAGCTCCTTTGCTTTTTGGTGATCTTTAAAACTTTTTGATACCCCCTCGTATGTATTC
This sequence comes from Ophiothrix spiculata, assembly GCA_000969725.1. Lineage (NCBI taxonomy): Eukaryota > Metazoa > Echinodermata > Ophiuroidea > Amphilepidida > Ophiotrichidae > Ophiothrix > Ophiothrix spiculata. The sequence goes on from JXSR01S025819.1 coordinate 15,437, forward strand.
AAATACACAAGAAGCAGTAAAATGCATGGTGGATTACAAATGCAAGACAAATTTCTGCAGTGCAGAGATGCAATGTACTTTAATGGCTGGATTGATATATTTGTTTTGTATACATCCCGATATACAAACACGATAGAAACAGTAAGGTTCAGTGATGGATCATATGGAGATGCAATATTTATTCACAGAAAGAGAAAAATGGGGAGTTTTCCTGAAGTGCTGACATCATGGATGAAATGATATACTTAGTGGTTGGCTCGTTGTGTTATTTTGTTATACCATAATACAAGCACAAGGGGTGCAATTGGTCATACAAATCAATGCGCTATTAATTCATTTCAAGATAGTTATGCCTGTGAAGGATAAATAGATAGCCATGAAGGAACACACAAGAAAAGCTTAATAGAAGCAAGTATAATTCTTAAAGGATTGTTCTTTTCCAGTTTTATATGTAGAAGGAAACTAAACAATGTGATGAGGAAAAACCATAAGGTAGAAAAATTGTTAGTTTCTACTGTATTGCAGCGACCAGTGGTCGATTTCACTAAACAATTGCAATGCATCATAGATGCGTTCAGTGGGCAGCTAGACTGCATTTCACAAAGACATAAAAACCCTTCGCAAGATCTCCATTGGCTACCCATCAAACAGAGAATTGATTTCAAAGTACTAACACTTGTGTTTAAGGCTCTGCATGACAAAGCTCCTATTTCCATCAAGGACATGATTCAAGTAAATGTTAACCGTAGACAGTTAAGATCAAGTTGCTCTACAGTACTTGTTGAGCCCAGAACTGTGTGCATAACATTTGGTGACAGAGCCTTTTCCGCATATGCTCCAAAAATTTGGAATAGACTGCCGGCTCACATAAAAAATGTCCATTGCTATAGTACTTTCAAGAAACTGTTGAAAACCTATTTGTTTCAACAATCTTATCAATAACTTTTGTGCCTGTAGCGCCTCTGAACATTTGCTTTGATTTTGTGCGCTTTATAAATTTCATTTTGTATTGTATTGTATAAGGTATACGAATATTGCACAGGGAAAATTCCAACACATCGCAACTTTGCGGTGAGCCAAAAGGTGATAGCAAATTTGTGATGAGTGAACAATGCGTTCGGTCTTATGATGCTTTAACGATGCGAGTTAATGTTAGTGACATCGACCACTGGAATTGATCTTTGCTTGTATTGGAGTAAGCAAAGGAAGTTCCAATGTCAGACAGGTATTGATTCATAAAAAATGTTACACGTTCTGCCAAAAGGTACTAGCAAGTCAATATGGATGGCATGACACAACTTTTGGCAGACTAATGTCTCACATAATTATATACCGTGATACTGTCTGACCGATCTGATGGATCGGAATTGGACTGATTTTAAGCTTATCAGATCTTAATATTTAATCAAATCTATATTCTGCCGATCTCACAAATCAATTCAAAGAACCCTGAAACAAGTGAAAAAAAAATCAAGTTAATATTGCATCTTTAGTACCCACCAGACTTGCCAGAACCAACAGGTAACATCCCTGAAAATAATGTAAACGCCAATATTTTTCGCGTAAGCTTTGCAGCCATAATGCAGGAAATTTGGAAATCTCAGTTATTTTTTACAGGGAAATTTGAATTTTTTCCAGGCCTGCTGTATATAGTTTTACTTTTTACATCTCATCCAGGAATTTTAAAGAACTATATAGACCCTAAATCTCAGCGCAGCGGCAGTTCCCTTGCCTTGCACCAATGAGGTCCCGGGTTTGAGTCCCGCGCTCGGCGCTTATGTGCATTTGGTTTTCAGTCCATGCTCGCTTCCGCAGGTTTTTCTCCGGGTACTCCGGTCTTCCTCCTGCATTCAAAAACTGAATTTAAAAAACATCTTGGAGCCCTGTTGAAGATAAGTTTCCTTTAGCTTACTTGGTACCAAATTCCAATTTGGGTTTCCTTGGCAAAAGCCTAAACAAGGTGATCAGTGAATTTCTGTACTATTTACAGCTTAAAGGAGCATGGTCCGATTGCTTCTACTTTTTTTCAAACTTTTTCTGATTTTGGTACCAAAATATTACTCGTATTATTCTCATATTTAATGTGAAATTTTACAGCTGGAGCATGTTTAGTTTTGGAGACATGGGTAAAGTATTGAGTTTTCATATTTTACATGTTTAAGAAAAAAATAAATAAATAAAATACCCGACCCAAATTTTTGGGTCGGTCGCGGAGGGCAAACAAACATATTTCTTTTAGGCCTTATCATGACCAAAAATGGACATGTGCAGGTGTGAGTAGTAAGCTACTGGGCCAAGTTGGTGATTTTAAGATCTCTTACAATGATCAAATCATCAAATCCCAAGATTCCATCAAATATTTGGGCGTGACACTTGATCAACATCTCTCTGGAGAAAGCATGTTTAATTCCATCATAGGTAAAATCAACG
>JXSR01S025819.1:18676-35863 GCA_000969725.1 Ophiothrix spiculata
GGATGTTGCTTCTGAATCTCCGAAAGAATCTGCACCTGCGTCTGCGAAAAGTACACATGTGCTGGTCGATCCACCGAGGGAGTCGCACAGTCATGACAGAATCGGAGCTTGTTTTGATTTTGGTAAATTGTTACGTGCATGCAGAAATTATTTTGGGCAGGTAACTTTTTGAAGTTACATGCACATGTGCATGTGGTGATTGTGCGATTGTATATCGAACTATGTTCACTGGTTTTGTCAAGCATAATGTTTCATCTGCTTAACAAGATTATTTTGTTTATAAAAATGTATTTTTATATACATATGTTTGTAAATTGCAAGTGATTTGAATAAATATTATTATTATTACATAGGGAGGCATGGATGGGATAGCATTGAACAGACAGGCATAGCAATTGTGAGGTATAGGTACCTGTAAAATACAAAATTGCTCATAAAATCAAAACCGCTGGGTGGAATTAACCAAAATCTGAAATTGAAACATCTTAAGCAGTGATGTTTCAAATGACAGTAAAAACTGTAAAGGACTACAGGGTGTCCCACAAAAAATGCAACGAACTTTGAACTTTTATTTTGAGAGAACAGAGCCCAATGGTGAGCAAATGTTACAATAAAATTATAGAGTAGACCATTGGCTTTTACATGATTTTTGATTCGTTTAATTTGAATCTCTGAATCAAAAGTTATTGCACATTTTGTAAAGACCAGAAAATGTTTGATGGTCTGATTTGTTAATCTGTAAAGTTTTACCTCTGGTGACGGCATTGGGCACACGTTGAATGGAAATTGCTTAAAACATCACATGATTAGGAGAAGCAGCCCTTGAACCCATTTCATGACATAAGGGCTCAATTTAATGATGATCTGCTAGATTGTTGCGTCTGGTTTAGTCAACCTGTTGCGTCCCTTTGACGGGCCAAATGAATCAATAGGTCTTAAATTCCTTTGTCTTTAGTTTTCTTCCCGTGGTTTCGTTTAAAGACTTATTATTGGTTGACATCTTTCATTAGAATCCCTTTTTACGACTCTTTTGGTAGAAATTGTATCCAAAACTACCCGATTTTTGCACCAGAAGTAACAGAGTCAAGGAATATGAGAGTATCAGGAAGATCCGTACTTTAATTGAACATTTTGACCTATTTAAGTTAAAACTGAACTTAAAATATCACTTAATGTTAGGTACAGGTCAGGTAAGATTGGTTTGGATTGAATCTGCTCCAGTTGCTTGCAGAATTCTCTTCATTTCAAGTTTGCATTTCTTTAGCTTAATCGGACCAAAGTTGATTTAAAGGGCTTTTTTCAATTCTCCATATCTTTGGACTGGAATGGTAAAATGAAACGGGACAAAAAGCAGGTTGTAGAGTAATTACTCTACTTTTGAAAAACATATATTACTATGATTTAATCTTTTGGCAACCAGTTTTTAATATTTTTTATTTGTTTGTGCATTAATATTGGGACAAGCTGTGTGTACCATTAAATCTGCTACCACTTCCAATTTTTACAGGTAAAGAAATGCATTTTTAGGTGTAGAGTACTAGAACAGTTTATATACCGATTGGCTTGATTTGAGCCAGTCAATAGTAAGTTACTATTGTCCTCTCAAAACAAAAACGGTACATAAAACAAATATTGACTGCTCTTTCATTGTGGCAATAGTAAAAACTATTTCCCCTCAGTCATCTTGAGACTATCATACTATTTCCCTTGACCTTCAGACTCGGTATATATAGAGTCTCGTCTCAAGATCACTTTGGGGCAATAGTCTTTACTATTGCCCTCATGAGAAGTCAATATTTGTATATTATACGTAAGAACTGCAGCAGTTTACACCCTCTGTCCTGTGGGCCCTAATCAATAAGATTGAATAAGTATGAGAATAAAAATGTGCCAAGATATATTAAGTTCATTTTATTGCAAAATATTCCGACATAAACATGATAAAATTATATATATATCAACAAGTTTAATAATCTATAAATGCTATATACTCCCTAAATTCATAAGAATAAGCTGATGGACAAATCCCAAGTTTGATTTTGATTGGAAACTTCAAATCAAATTAGTATGAAAATTCAATCTGTAAAATGTTATTTACAAGATTTTGTTTGATTTATCCTTATCTCATTCTTTTCATTTAAGAGGATATCAGTGATGTAACAATTGCAAGAGCTTAACATAATAATTTAGATTTGAAAAGCAGCCCAATAAAACTAGGGCAATTCAATTCAACATGTGGCTGTCCAGTCCGTATGAGCTGTAAATGCCAGAAACTTCATTTTGCGCTACAGGTGAAAATACATGTCAAGGTCGTAATTTGTCAAAATTTATTTTTTGACAGATTTACAATCCTCATGCTTGCAAAATACCAGCAAAGTTTCATTTCAAGAAAATGATAGGAAATATGAAATGAATCTGCATATTTTTAAGACAATCAACAGAAAATATTGGGCTTACTGATCTTTAAACATGCTTATATCAGTTATACCTTTATAATTCCTGACAAACTTTGACGGACCATATCTTGACTTCTGGAAATCGTGTGAAGTTCGAGATGTCATTTTAATCCTTAAAACATGGTCTTTGCAAATATTTAAAGTGAAAAAGACAAGAGGTGGCATTTACGGCTGGTTTGGGATGGACGGTCACATATTTGACTAGTTGAGCTGATTTCCAAAAGAGTCAAAGCTTAAAACTCTTTGAGTTAAGATACTTAACTTTATATTGTTTTTCAAAATGGCTGCCATTTTGGTCAGTTTGGACTATTTGGAGTAAAAACACATATTGTACATTCAAAGTGTTTTCAGCAACATTATCACCATTTAAATGTACTTTTGGGGGTTGATTAAGTATGACAAAATCAATTTTCATGGAAATTGTTTTTGTAAGAAAATGTTGAAATGTTTGAAAATGTAAATTTGGTATATATCACAATGTCGTGTTTTACATACCATGTCTAATTTTGTTGATATGTCAATTTTGACCAAAAGTGGACTTAGACCCTTTAGAAAATAAGCTCTTCCTTTCTTGTTTCTATAAGAAAAAAGTAAACACATGCGTTTCTGGATAGCCACACTGCAAATGACCATTAAATGGCCATAAAAGAACAAGTAGGCTAAATCATTTGGAGGGTATTACTATCTACCCAAAACAAACCCATACACACCAATCATATTCGAGAGGGAATGACGTAAACAGGGTTGATTGACAGATATAACAATAGAATGTAACAAAAGAAATTAGCATATATAGGACCGATTTGCCAAATAATCCAACCGGGTTTGGGGCACTTTTCAGCTCGGGCGTTTCAATTCCCGATTTTCTCTGTTCCCGGGTAGCCCTGTGGATAATGTCATGGACTTCATTTGAAATTTGCTAGGGCTCTATTCAGGGGTGTGAGAGCTAGGTGATAAAAAAAGCTGAAAAAATGTTCAAAACAGGCTGAAAATGAAAGAAAAAAAAAGCTGAAATTATGATTCTTTTGAAGGCATAGAAAAGCTGAACTCTCACATCCCTGTCTATTAAAAGTTCTCCTGAAGCTCTTTAGGGGAGTAATTAGGGACGCTATAAATCTTGAAATTTAGATGTTATCACTAGTATCATGAAAGGCCCTCTATTAATTGAGCTCCCATAAAGCATTTTCGGGGAGCAGGGTAGTTCAGTGATACTACTCCACTCAAACAGGAGGGCCAAATGAAGACCTTTTTTAAACACTTCCCATACACTTTTGTATTACAGAAGTGTTCAAAGGGCCAAATAAAAATGTGGTTTATGGACTAGGTTTTGTTCACAGAGCACCATTTGAGAACTCCTGTCGAGTCTTAGATCACTGAAAGATTCCCTGAAATATATAAAAATCCAGACAATATTTCTGAGAAATGGTCTATCCAACAAAGAGTCCCATCATTTTGTCACTTGAAGCCTTTATTGAAAACTTAGTAAAGCATACAAAAGCAGGGCAGATATAAATTCACTAAGATTGTTGTTTTAGTGAAGACACGCAAACAAATCAGCAACACGGTTTAGATATCTGCACAAGTGGACACAGTCTATTTTCCTACCAATTTTACACATATCAGGAATTTCCCTTATCAATGCTACTGGTTGTGTTTCTTTATATGCTAAATTTATAATTTTAAGGCATCAAATTGAAAATGTTCCAGCCTGATAACACCCAATTTGATTTTGTCGACCAGTCTAGGTAGTGACAAGCTGTTGCCGATTAATTGTTGAGGGGAGACACCCAAGTTTCTCTCTAAGCAATTTACATGATAAAGACTGAGTTAAAACGATATACAAAAAATTTAAGCAATTTTTTTGTAAAATTAGACCAAACATACAAAGTCATGCATGAGTGTGTGAATCTACAAGAGTCAAAAATGATACTCCCACTATCTCTTAATATTTACAGTCAAAACTGACCAGTAGGAGAAAAGTGTTATACCCCTGTGGGGTTGAGACTTTCCTCTACAAAGGTTTGAACCCAACATCTCCTGGAATAATTCATCAAGTGCCATTTGGGTTAAATGAACCAGCAGTACATGTGATCAATCCATATCTGTTTTAAACATGATATTGGCGATACCTAATGACCTGACGATCGCGAGGGACCGGAGGCACTGCCACAATAAATTCTGACCATTCCTGTCACCAGGCCACTTAAAGCATTTACACTTACAGAACAGTTGCCGTAGCAACAAAGTCAATTGGTTGTTAGGAATTTCTTCCAAAGTTACAAAAATAAGTACATTATGATTTTCTTCAAGTACTCTATGATGAGCCATGTTCAACTGAAAGTAGCACCAGTTATCGGTGATAAAACGAGGTGTCAGAATAACAAGGATTTTTCGACTGCGTCGGATATGCAAAGATAACTCGTTGAAAATTAACCGTCCGGCACGTATGTCTCTATTTTTCAAACAGAGTTTAAATGGTTCTTCATGATCTTCTTCGATGTTTGCTACAAGTTGCTCATCAACCCAATCTTCATCCAGATTGTGATAAATAACATACGCATCGTAACGAGCGATTCCATCCTCATCTTCAAAGTCATCCTCCACATCATTGTTATCAACCAGATAATTCCGATACCTTCTTCTATTAAACAACAAAAAATATTTGTATTGAAGGTGCCAGCGATATCGTATGACTAAAATGGTGATGATAATGATGACCAGTACACTTGCGCAGCTTACTGTGATATACAGAACCCATGGAACATCACAATCTAAATCAATTTCTGTTAAACCAAGTCCTTTTTTTGATTGTGGTTCTACACACTGATAATTACGTATACTTGTTGTCGAGAGATCGTTCTTCAAATAGACTATTTTATCAGTTTGTATCCATTTTATAAAGTTTTCAATCTTACAATCACATACAAAAACATTGTCATGAAGGTCAAGGGCTTCCAAAGTTTGTTTTGATAAAAGTGACTTAGATACATATGCAATTTGATTTCTACTTAGAAACAGCTCCTGTACGACATGGAGATACTTTGCAAAGCCGCCAGCTGTCAGCATATTGTCACTTAAATCTAGTCGAGTTACATTTGATAGTTTAAAAGCATCTTCGCTATCAATAACAGAAATCTCATTGGAGCTCAGATCAAGAATTTTCAGATTGGGAAAATCAATGTATCTCAGAATTTTGACAGGGGATATAAATTGTGGAAATACAAAAAGAGTAATTTGGCTGATATAAAGCTCCTGCACAACTGGTAGATGAAACATTGCACTGCGGCCAGAGCCTTGTACTATATCGACATGATTTTTTGATATATGTAGAGTTCTGAGGGATGTACATATGCCATCAGTGATAGAGACTTTGTTTACACTTTCTAAGTTCAATGATCTTATCTCAGATAAACTTCGGTTGTTATAGCTTCCACAATATGCTGCAATTTCAAAGTAACTAAACTTGTCGTTACTGTTTGATAAATCTATTACTTCGAATAATGGATTAGATGTCAGAAAATCCACAATGTCATCAAAACCATTCATTGAATTGTGTGATAAATTCAATACTTTGATAGGAGTACGATCAATAGTAAACATTGTTAATATTTCGTTTACAACATCATCTTCAATATTAAGATAATTTAGATGAAGCTCAGTTAGATTCCTCAAACCTTTGAAAGTGTCACCTGCAGATCTAGAATCCCACTGTACTGAATATGCATCATGGCCTTGAATGTGCAAAACCCGAAGTTGTGAAAACCATAAGAAAGGAGAGCCCTGAATCTGAATATCATTCATATAAAAATCAATATGCAACTCTTTCAGAAATTCTTTCCATTTTGATAGCACTTCAAAAGTAGTTGAGTTTAAAATGAGAAAATCAAGTGTAAAACATATAGGAAACTTGATTATTAAAGTCGATGGTGGTAAAATTAATGAGTTTAAAGATTGTAAGTACATGTGGCTATTTGGTAATACATTTACATTTGCACTATAATAATTGAGACTTAGCAATGAAAGAAGTGGGCTAAAATCAATGTTGGCTGTGCTTTGCAACTCGGTAAATTTTAGATATTCGAGTTTTTCCAACCCAACAAACAGCTTCTCATAATCCTGATCACAGGATATCATAATTGTAAGCTCCAGATACTGTAGCAAAGGTAAATGAGCAAACGGGGAATCCATAATTGTTCTTTCATCAATCTTAACAGTTAACTCTTGCAATGTATGATCAAGTCCAAGTAATGTATCGGGATTGAGAACCGAGAACCAACCATCCAAATTCAAAGTATGAAGAGAAAAAAGGTGACAAAAAGGGGAACCAAAAAATGTAGATATATCATTCCATGATAAATCAAGCTGTTGAAGCTTTTGGAGGCCAGCAAAGCTATTGTTCTGTATTACATATATATCATTATCATTTAGGAGCAGGTTTACGAGGTTGTTGAGCCCTCTAAATTGATCACCATGTAAAGAAGATAATTCATTCTGCGATAAGTCCAAGGTTATCAATGATTTGAGTTCATCAAACACACCAATTGGTAAGAATTTCATAGAGTTGTTGGACATGTCCAAAAATGATAACAAGTCAAGCCCGCTAAATGCATCATCATTGATTATTGAAATGTTATTCCATGATATGTTTAAACTTTGGAGTTGCGTATATGCATTAAATATGCCACTGGTTAAAACATTGAGCTTATTGTTGCTCAAATCCAATAACTTCAATGGAATCTGACGTATCTCTGGAACACAATTTAATTCTCTCCAGCTGCAATCCACACTTGTAAGATTCCATGTCTTGCACACGATACTTCCTGGTGGATAACTGCATTTGGAGTTTCCAAGAGAATCAGCGAAAGTGACAGAATTTAAATATTCAAGGCAAAGAAAAGCACAGAGTAATTTAGCCATATTAGAGGCTGCTAGAAACTGGACTTAAAACAGCCAAGTTTTATGTTCACAGAAATTTATCCACATGTGTGGTTGCTGGAAAAAATGACTTGGAACAGAAAGCTGGCTTTGGTCATATACCATGACTTAAATCAGCGAGTATTGTGACACTTAAAATCAAAGCTATATCTCTGTCTTGCATGCAGATATCGCGTGAGTAACTAATGCTTTCATATAATGAAACAAGATAAGAAAGAACATCCTTATAGAAACCTCATTTCTTTTTACAATTCATAAGAAATATACACCTAGATCAAGGACTATTTAAATCAACTATTTGATTTAAATAGTCCTTGCCTAGATGCATAACAGAAACTGACCAATACTGTTCAACTTACCTTCGTATAATGAAATAGAAACTTTATTTTTGCTTAAAACAAATAAATCGAAAATATATCCCTGTCTTACATGCAGATATCGCGTGACTTATGCTTTCATTTAATGAAAGAACATCCTTATAGAAACCTCATTTCTTTTTACAATTCATAAGAAATATAAACCTAGATGCATAACAGAAACTGACCAATACTGTCCAACTTATCTTCGTATAATGAAATAGAAACTTTTTATTTTTGCTTAAAACAAAAACATAATTGTTCTGTGTGGGAATCAAGACTCAAAAAGAAATATTGGGAAAACCTGTAATTCTTTACTAACTTAAATGGCGCAGGCCTAAAATGGTGTGAAAATAGTATTCCAAGTTTCCAATCTTATAAATATCTTGTTTCTATGCCTGTGATGATCAAATAAATTGACTTTAAAGATGATCGCAGTGTTAATTTTCACCAACAGGTGGCAGCGTTACAGAATCAGTTGTTGGTCAGTGGCGGGAAGATTTTGACAAAACGCGCGCGTGTTATATAAGTATAAGATTTGCGCCTAATATGCAAAACGAAATGCGCGCACTAGTTTTTTACACATTGTCTTCCCGGTAAGCGCCGAAAATGGCGCGAAATAGTTACAAGTAGCTACGAGTGTTCCCGAGCCAACGGGCCTTCAGTGATTAAACTTTTTACGTGTGATTTCCTATACCACAAAATGCTGATTTTTCAAATATTTGCTACATGTAGAATTTTTTTAAATTTTTTGCTGGTCAATTGTGAATGTCAAGTGGGTGTCAAATCAAGAAAAAAAATATGGGGTCACCGACTGAAATAACATGGGGTAAAATCTAAAAAATAATTTTCATCGCCCGGAATGTCGAAATTTGGTTTTATAACATCAAACAGATAAAAAAAGTTAATTATGTAAATTATCCTAACGCTCAAGTTTTCAAGTTATCGTCAATTAAAACGAAAATGACGTCATCATATATGACGTCATAGCGCACTTAGATGATCGGTAACCCCATTTTTTAATGTTGAATTTTGAAGTTTAGCCTCTTATCTATTAACTGACAAAAAATAAACGAAATTTACAGGTAGGAACTTATCAACGCGATGATAATTGAACTATTTCTCTTTGAATATTAAATTGTCTTGAACAGTTTTGATTGATCTTTTAACTGGAAAATCCATCTGAGATACAAATTAAAAATTTGCAAAATGCCACTGTTAATTTTAGCCATTTCTGTGCATTTAAAAAAACCTTTTTCTTGATTTTAATACATTTTCAAGCTTTATAAGACAATTTATGTAGGCGTTCAATCCTAAAGAAGAATCTAAACTAGTCACTTCAAGCCACTTTTAACAATTCTTAACAAACGGAATGACTATCCACATCTACGGATAGTGGATGTGGATGAGATGCAGTTTGGGTTTATGCCAGAGAAGGGAACGATAGATGCAGTGTATTTATTGTGTATTGTTTTAAGGTGGCCTAGCACAGATAGAATTCCTCTATTTATTTTTCTCATTTTTTGATATATGGTGTTTTCATATGTGCTGATCACATTTCAAATCTATTTAAAAAACACTATGTTTTACCACTTTTTACCATTGACTTCTATGGTAAAATCTAAATAATTCAGACAAAAACACTTATAATTAAAAAACGGCTCTATTTTTTTCTCTCTTTTTTACTTATGTTTTGGTCCTTATATAGTTCTTTAAAAAAAAAAAAATAATATGGTCACCGACTTACTTTTTGAGATATTAAGCAAAATTAAGCTAAAAATGGAAATTGTTTTAGCAATGACTAACATCTTAATCATTCTGCGCTTTGAGCCCCGCGCCTGTCAGGAGTAACGCGCATGGTCTTATGCTATATATAAAATGGCGCACATGTAAGATCGCATTTTACTAAAGCGCAAGATACATTACGCAAGAAAGTACGCTAAAAGCCCGGGATAAATACTTTGAAATTGTGTCCAACACCGCTGATAACAGTTCACTCGTGTCCGACACCGTTTCTGTGCTAGGCCACATTAAGTGTCACGGTGTGAATGACTGCTCTATTTGATAGGGCGATTTGTGTAATGCTGAATTCAAATACTCAAAACACATCGTTTTAAATTGGATACATTCCCACTAATTTCCACCACAAACTGCAGTGGAACCTTGTTAAGACAAATCTACTAGTACAAAAACCCTGATAACACAAAATGTGTGTTGGGTCCCAAGTATTGATTTGCTATGTGAATTCAGTTGGATAACACAAAATCCTGATAACACAAACTAAACTCTTTGACCCCAGTGATTTTGTGTTAACTAGATTCCACTACTACCCCTATTGAATTCTCATTAAAAATGCAAACTGATTATGGCAGCAGACGACATCAAAGTTCAGCCTTTCTCAGCTCCGTTTGCATAGATGCAAATGGTGTTGTGTACGCTCAAAACGTTGAAAATATAAATGCTCCTTTGCATTTGCATCAAGTCTGAATTCAGTTTGACCATCCAGTCAGCATTGCATCCATGATCATTGCACTTTGTTTAGAGCATAGTACATGTTAATTTTAGCCATTTCTGTGCATTTAAAAAAACCTTTTTCTTGATTTTAATACATTTTCAAGCTTTATAAGACAATTTATGTAGGCGTTCAATCCTAAAGAAGAATCTAAACTAGTCACTTCAAGCCACTTATTAACAATTCTTAACAAACGGAATGACTATCCACATCTACGGATAGTGGATGTGGATGAGATGCAGTTTGGGTTTATGCCAGAGAAGGGAACGATAGATGCAGTGTATTTATTGTGTATTGTTTTAAGGTGGCCTAGCACAGATAGAATTCCTCTATTTATTTTTCTTATTTTTTGATATATGGTGTTTTCATATGTGCTGATCACATTTCAAATCTATTTAAAAAACACTATGTTTTACCACTTTTTACCATTGACTTCTATGGTAAACTCTAAATAATTAAGACAAAAACACTTATAATTAAAAAACGGCTCTATTTTTTTCTCTCTTTTTTTTACTTATGTTTTGGTCCTTATATAGTTCTTTAAAAAACAAAATAAAAAAATATGGTCACTGACTTACTTTTTGAGATATTAAGCAAAATTAAGCCAAAAATGTAAATTGTTTTAGCAATGACTAACATCTTAATCACTCTGCGCTTTGAGCCCTGCGCCTGTCAGGAGTAACACGCATGGTCTTATGCGTGAATATAAAATGGCGCACATGTAAGATCGCGTTTTACTAAAGCGCAAGATACATTACGCCAGAAAGTACGCTAAAAGCCCGGGATAAATACTTTGAAATTGTGTCCAACACCGCTGATAACAGTTTACTCGTGTCCGACACCGTTTCTGTGCTAGGCCACATTAAGTGTCACGGTGTGAATGACTGCTCTATTTGATAGGGCGATTCGTGTAATGCTGAATTCAAATACTCAAAACACATCGTTTTAAATTGGATACATTCCGACTAATTTCCACCACAAACTGCAGTGGAACCTTGTTAAGACAAAATCTACTAGTACAAAAACCCTGATAACACAAAATGTGTGTTGGGTCCCAAGTATTGATTTGCTATATGAATTCAGTTGGATAACACAAAATCCTGATAACACAAACTAAAATCTTTGATCCCAGTGATTTTGTCTTAACTAGATTCCACTGTACTACCCCAATTGAATTCTCAATAAAAATGCAAACTGATTATGGCAGCAGACGACATCAAGGTTCAGCCTTTCTCAGCTCGGTTTGCATAGATGCAAATGGTGTTGTGTACGCTCCAAAATGTTGAAAATATAAATGCTCCTTTGCATTTGCATCAAGTCTGAATTCAGTTTGACCATCCAGTCAGCATTGCATCCATGATTATCGCACTTTGTTTAGAGCATAGTACATTTTTGCATGTCATACACATGACATCTTCATGAGGATCGGTTAGTGTGAATGGGGGTCTGTTTCTTGTGCTTTTCAAGCGCATTTTTGTATGTCTCTTCGCAAAGATAGTCCTATTTAGCGGCGTGTATACTGATATTGGACTCTGTCATGATCATAAAATTGAAATATATACCTTTTCAGAGTCATACTTTTTGCAGCACGTAGCTTGCGGGATCAGCACGTAGCTTGCGGGATCATCACGATCCCTTCATTCAGCGTGAGTGTGAATCCCTCCTAGTCACATGACCGCCCGCTAGGGCGGTCATGTGACAGCAGATCATCGCAGATGGCCGGCAGTTCGTATCCTCCATCCCTTTTGAGTGTTGGTTGCTGGCTGCGGATTTCAACAGATTCTCTTATCTTCCTCTTCCAGAAGTAGTGGCAATAATCAATAATATCAATAATTCAAAATTATCAAAATTAATATTTGAAATAGTCCTATTTCTTTAGCAAGTCCTCTAACTCAGCAGTAGTGTTCACAGGAAGCTGGCAAGAGTAGTTCTCACAAACATACGCAGTAGCCCTGCCATCTTTCTTTTGTAAAGTAGGCAAGAGACTCAACTTGGTGCAGAGGAATGAAGAGGAATCCCCATCAGACAGAATCAGGATCTTCCTTGGTAGGTAGTGTCTGTGTACGCATGAGAGGAGTTCTTTTGTGTTAGGTGCCTCTTTGTCGCCATGGATGATAATCTAAAAAAAAAAAGAAAAAGATATTCACTGTGCAATGAGAAACAATGATTTGGTTCTACAATCCACCTATTAGAGTAGATTTTTAGTGACCTGACACTTCATTATAATAAGTTTTGGTTGATTCCATACACCCTGGAGGAGAAGGGATTTGCATTCATACGACCAATAAAATTGAATGGGCAGGGACAGGCTAAAATAGTAATATAATATGATATTCTTTAATAATCAAATGGATGCAATAACTTTCAACAAACTTGTCACACATGTCATGTTTTGCTTCAAAACATGACATTTACCACAAAACCAAAAGATATGATTGGCTAAAACAAATGCTAAACTTCAAGTTGCATTTGTCTCAAATCCAATTTATCAGCCAAATTGTTATGATGAAGTGTAACAGAAACTGAAAAAACGTGCCATATAGTGGCACTGTACGGTATAAGTTTTGGAATATCTCTCCATTATTTCTTGCAAATCAACATTTTAAATCAACATGTTACTTGTGAAAAAGTGCCTCCATTTACCTTAGTTGTTGTTGTTGCTGTTAAATCATGTGTGTACGGGTGCATTTTTAAAATATCCCTGTAAAATCTCTGATCATACCTGTTTTATGGAACTCCTATAGAGCAGCAAAGCACTGACCATTTCTGGTAAAGCCATAGGGATCTGTGTCAGCCGTTTCTCAAATGCGGTGAAGATTTTCTCAGCTTTTTCTCTCCATGCCGAGTTGTCTGTGAACTGAGCAAGTCTCAGAAGGTTGAGGGCTGAAACTGAGTTACCGCTTGGTTCAGCGCCATCTTGATCTGAAACAACAGTAATAATTCAAAACAATTAGATTCAAAGTTATTTACTTACATAATGTAAATTCTAACGTCACAAATACAATTCTATCAATAATAATTTTGTATAGCCCTACTAAATTTGTGAACAAATTCTCAGAGTGCTGCTACTTATTATTACGCTGCCATCAGGAAATCGTCACAATCAGTTCGCATCAAATTGAGCTAGCCAGGTGCAAACTCAATCTGCACTTAGATTATAATATTCCTCATAACAGCTCCCCAATATCGGTCGGGTCGACGAAGCAGTTGATTAAATGTCTTGCCTGAGAACATAACCCTTTGGCCATAGCAGGCTCGAACCCGGGACCTACTGATTCAGAGTCAGTGTCCTGCACTGTTCCGCTCGAATATTTGATGATAAGCTAAGTTTTGTTATTATTAAGGATCCTTGGAAAACCAACAATGATTACTGTTATTTTATAGATTAACCCTAACTCATTTGCATGATTCTTTAAAAATAATAAAAAATATAGAAAGATAAAAAATAAAAAAAAAGATTAACCCTAAACCCACCTCAGTCCAACATGGAAAAATCAAGACATTCCAATTAATGCTTAAATCACATATGGTGGCATTTCATTAGGTGGGTATGCTAAAAAGGTGGTGTTGTTACATTTTTTCGTGGGTTCTCAAACTTAATTTGATGTAAATTCACTATTCCTTAGCCTATTGACTTGTTTAATGTCTCATGAAAAAGCTTATACTTTCTGCTATTCGTGGCAGTAATTTGGCCTTCATGAGTTACATAATTTAAGAGAAACAATGGTTTGAACTTGGCAGTACAAGGGTGGTGGTGCCTAAGGATGCGGTAGATACCCAAATTGAGACAATATCGCCATTTTGGAAGATTTGACACTGCTGGAACATTCACAAATGGATTCTGTGACCTCAAATACATACAGATAGTCACCAACATGGCTAAAATTTGGTATATAATTACAGTAATTGGCAAATTTATCATTTTTAGACCTTCCTCAGACCCCCCCCCCCCTCGATCAGTTTTTTTGGCTGCATCTTCTCATTTTTTGTCCGATTTTGACAAATTTGGTGTCAAAATGTTCAGGGGATCAAGCTGCATCACATAAGAATTAGGACAGAATGATTTGAAACATCACCATTTTCCCCCTTGTATAGCCCGCTTCTAATTAATTGAAGGTCATCAACACCAAGACCCTAAGGGGTCTGTTTCAAGTTTAATGTAAGTAACTATTAAAGTGTTTAGAACATATCCTGAAAAAATGAACTGTTTATCATTAATCATTCCAATTTATGACTTGCTTTAGTAAAAACAGGCAATTTTGAGAAAAACGCGTTTGAATATTACAGTTTTCATTGCCGTCTATGGAGTAATTAACCATTAATTAGCTCATTATGCCAAACCAAAAGTGACATTTGGATAAAAAGTTACTTGAATTGAAAGAGATCAATAATATTAACATCATATCAAACAATTGTTTTTTTGACCATTTTGACCATGTAACACATTTTTGACCCACCTCATGAAATGCCACCATATAGAAAGAGTTGTGGACCATGCTCAAGCAAAAATGGCATGTCATAGCAGGCAAAACCATCGCAAGTGTTAAATTCGAGGTACCTGTTGTGAAGTTGTTAAACTTGTGTGGACTCTGTCTGCCCTAGCATGCCATCTCAGCCAGAGCCTGGCAGATTAGTCTTTCTATATGTGACTTTAGCATTACAAATTGGTGAAGATTAGTCATCCAGTTGAGTTTCAAATATTAACAAAATAAATAAAATACTGGAAATAAAAATTATAGCACTTACGGCTATGTTGCGTTTGGTACCACCAAACTTCGTCAGGCCACTGATTGATCACGTGACTTTAGCATTAGTCTGAATACGTCATAGACATCGGATATGTATGGGCATGAAAGTGCTGCTGATGAGGTAGGCCACACTTTGTGGCTTGCCATAGTTGGACATTGGATCTGGATGCAAAAGGTCAGGGTTTCGAATTCCAGGGGAAACAGGAAATTTTAGTATGACGCATTCAGACTCAGAATTTTGGTATCAATGGAAAGAGGAAACCCTTCCCTTTACTATGGTATCAAACAACTAATCTTTGGTTGTGTCATTTCGATTTACTGGATCCTGTAATGCTATAAATGCAGGGACATAATTAGGTCGCATATATCAATTTCCTCCATGCACCTTATGTGATAAGCAGGTAGGTAGATGACATCAATCGCCACATGTAAAGAAAGTAAAACTACCGATGAGACCATTTCTGCCCCATAATGTACATAAAGAGGAGTGACTATTTTGACAAAATTTCATTGATATAGCTCCGTCTATTCTAGACAAAGTTTAAAACTTTTTGATACCCCCTCGTATAAACACTGTATGCAGCGCCCAAAGGAAGAGATTGATGTGACTTCCAAACCACAGAGCAATTTGTGTAAAATTTCTTGCCCAAGGAAACAAGGAGATATGATCTTATAGGGGCTCGAACCTCTGTATTATGAGTCTCAAGCTCTAACTGGATGGCCATGCTCCTATTTTAGGAAGATTTTAAAATGCAGGAGGAAACCAAAGTACTTGGAGAAAACCCTAAAAGGATAAGTGAGAATTGAACTCAACCATTGAGGTGAAAAACAAGGAAACACCGCTCTCCTAAACTTGCCTTCTTTTAACCTCAGCAGAATTGATGGGTCTTCACCAGAGCCTGAAAAATACCCAGAATTCCCAGCATTATCCCAAAATAGTTCATCTTGTTTGTGTTGTAGTTCATACGCCCACTGCAACCACGTCTGGTCATAACATGCTTCATAGAGATCTAGTAAGCCACGGATAAGAAAGGCGTAGTCATCCACAAAACCCTGTATGGGCTCAGATCTGTATGAAGACATCAATAAAAAGAACCAAACATTATTGGGTGGGTTTATATGTACTAGTCATAATCACAAATTGGAAGTTGAAATTGAAGTTAAAATTTCATCTACACAACTGAATTCATTGCATTTTTTTGTTATTCATGGCACCATAAAGTACCATACCTGTCAAGTCTCCCGATTTAGGCTGGAGTCTCCCGATATTAGGCAGCCGGGCCTCCCGATCGGTAGCCATATTTCCCGCTTTTTAAAAAGCGGGAGCCATACCTCCCGCATTGAAATTTTTTTATTGCGATGTTCTGCTAGCGTGTATTACAGACCGCGTACACGATACATTTTGTTGACGGATTGAAAATGAGATCGTTTTTGTGAGTAGTATGTGCGCTTTGGAGACCCTTTTTGTCCCTTTTCAGTTTTTTTTTCATCATTTTTTGGGGTGTGTATTTTGGGCCTCATATGTCAGTTGCCCGTAAACGTTACTCATAAATTTAAGTGATTACAGAAGTCTCCCGCATCAGAATTTGAAAATGTTAACAGGTATGAAGTACTTCTACATCTTTCGAAATGGTAAACAAGTGAAGTCTTTTATACAATTATATCACTAAACCTACCAAAGAGTGCCAGTGTATCATGGCACATCATGTTTTGCTTCAAAGCATGGCAGTTAGCACAAAACCAACAGATATGATTGGCTAAACAGATGCTGATATGTATGTTGCATTCATCTTAAATCAGAATTAATAATAATTTGTCACAATTTGTCAGCCACATTGTCACAATGAAGCAAAAAAGAAACTGGAAAAACGTGCCAAAGTCTGGCACTGTACGGTATATGACGTAGAGTCTCATTACCTATTTTGATATGGCTCTCTTGTATATGAATTTGTGTACACCTGCGAAATAATAAAATCTACTTGTTACTTATGTCTTTATACCATGATATGAGGCCTAAAATAAACAAGAGCCACAGGCTCAGTAACCCATGCACGAAAGCCCGTTAGCAAAAAAAAAATGACTTCAAAGAAGCATTTTTTGAACATTGTTTTGTTTTAAATAGGGCCTATAGAAAATGGTTAAAATCAATATAAAAATCATACACAAACTTGTTAATACAA
>JXSR01S025820.1:21085-32519 GCA_000969725.1 Ophiothrix spiculata
TTGATAATTCCATTTTTATCCATATATTTACCTCAGACAATTATATATTGCTATAAATCTCATACATTGAGCTTTATGAAAATAACAAACAAATTGAGATAGGGCAATCAGAGAAAAAAAATTGATATGATTTTTCAGTATCACTTTTTGTTCAACTTTTGTTTCGCTTGAATGAACACTACATTAGAACCTTACATGTTACACTGTTTTTTATTGCATTTTTGGATTCCTTGTTAAATTTCCTTTCAGAAAATGTATACTTTTATCAACATGGGGGGTTTAGTTGTTGAGATATGACTGAAAGAAGGCGAACACATCTCACACATAGCAAAATATGGCTTGTAACAAAAATTCGGCGAGGTTAAAACGCATGGCCTTCTACACTTGTGATGGGTAAAAATTTTATATTTTTGATGAAATTGTTTATCTTTTATTAAATTATCTCCAAGAGCTTTGTTTGATCTTTTATCTGAGGTACAAAATTAGGATTTAGGAAACACAGGATAGTCACACCACCATCACAGAATAATATAGGCCTACCGGTATTGTAAATTAATTCTCTCTCAATTTGAGCAATTTCTGTGTAATTTTTTGTACTTTTTTGAATATACTGCACTTTTAAGGCACTAGCCACGATCACCAAAGTAAAGTTCAACTTTCCTCAACACCCACTGATTTTATTGCATTTTTAGAAAGAACTTTCAACTACTAACTAATATCCATTTTGTTCCATTCTTGTTGAACTTGAACATTAATAGCAAAACAGGCAATTATTTGTGCTTTGAATTTCTCATTCTCTGGAAAATGATAACTTCAATGATAGTGTTTCTAGAAATAAATTCCAAAATTCTTAAAAGTTAAACTTCTTTGTTACTAACTATATCAATCAATCAAACAATGATACAAGTACTTGCATAACATGCATACCCCATGAAGGACTCTAATCGTACAGGGGACCCATGGCTTTACGTGACTGTCCCTCCATGGAGCAAGTAGAGTAAATTAAAGTTTCTTGCCCAAGGAGACGAAAACCGCCCGGCCCGGGGCTCGAACCCACAATCTCTGTATTACGAGACCCGTGCTCTAACTGCTCGGCCACGCTCCCAAAGAATACTTTTCACTTCTAAATCAACAGCAGTACATTTTGAATCTCAAACTTTAAGGAAAATTTTAGAAACACTGCTGACAGAACCCTAAGAATTGAATTTGGCCGAAAATTGTCTCTTTAGAGCAGGTGGTATGATTTTGTTCGTTTATTTTGATTCTATCGAGCTCTTTCTTTGATTCAAATAAGTTTTTAATTCCCAAGTGAATCATGGCTGATGCCTTTAAGCTTTATTTAGAGCATTGTCATAAGTTTTTCATTCTAAGAGGTATCTACAGGCATGAGAATGTTCAGGTTTTTACCTGAATTCAGGTATTTTTATGTTCAAAAATCTCAATTTCTTTGAATTTCAGCCTATATTTTCTCCCTTCATTTTCAGGTATTTTTATGTGTGTTCTCATGCCTGAATCTAGGCTAGTCCCTTTATAATGTGCATTACATTGCCAATTGCCATACAGGTTAGACCAAAACGGCAGACATTAGGCCAAAGAAAAATATATAACATCGAAGTAGACTCTTTGTCATTTTATTAGGAATAGTAGCTAATTAATAGTAATTAATATTTAGTAAATTTTACATACCTCAGGTTCAGCTCAGTGCAGCATACAAATATAGGACGACAGGGACCAAATGTCACCAAGGTTAAGGTAGACCTCAAGTCAACATCTTGCTCAATCAAAAGTAGCATCATTTTGATTCTTTAAGAAGCTATTTTCAGTGCTATTTACAGTGCAAAGATGAAGTATTTCGAAACTTCTTATTTTCCGCCAATATCCTTAATATTTAATTCATATATTCAAAAATTAAATGTTACGTTCAAAAACACAAGGAAAACGCCAAAACAATTTTAGTGGATATGAAGTATTGGGAAAAATTAATAACTCATCTTAACATTAAATAGATATTTTCTGTGTGATATGCATGTATATGAATACTAACAAAGAGCTATTTTTTTTTTTTTCAAAAGGTCACGATTTTGTTAAATTTCCTTTGACGTTCTCATCTTATTCTGTTTACATTGTTTTAAAAAAAAAATATCTTTAAACCAAGGTATTTTCTTCAAGCTCATCTTTTTTTTTAAATATTTACATCCACGTGTAAATGTAATTTGAAAAAAAAAACACAAACAAACAAAAACACTAAAAAAGTGCTGAAAACAGAATGATTTGTATAATATGTTTTATTATTATGCATTTATGTAATAGAGTATGTGGAAAGCAGGGGTCTGGTGCAGAGTCTCTGTATCTTTCTCCAACCACCAGACCTAAGTACAGGGAATAAAAAAAAAAACAAGTAAAAAAAAAAAAAAAAAAAGAAGCTATTTTCTGATTAATTGCAAAATTCACCAACCTTTTGTGAAATTGAATTTGCGTCTAGATCTTTCACTGGGAAATTAGTTTGATTCAGAGAGTACCAGACATGGTGTACACTAAATTGAACAATATTGACAGCCCGAAACAAGGGCTATTTGCGTCCACAAACCTTTTTTTTAGGCCTTACAGTTTGACAGCTTTTCGATAGCCCCATGTGCAATCTCATCTGCTAAAATTAGCAGGTGACTTTTTTCAATACTATAAAGTGTTAAAAATGAAGCACCCCCTCCCACCCATGACTTTTGATTTTTTTGGCTTATTGGGTTTGTTTTTGGTTGATATGAATACCCTCCAAACGATTTCCCTAAAAAGATGCTTACTTTTTCTGTTTTGGCCATTTGTTGAATTAAATTCGGGATCCCGAATTTAATTCCACATGTATTAGTATAGGAAAGCATACATGTGCTTTTTATCCATTTATTGGTGGCATAACAATGTTTTTTCAGAAAATTCACTCGAAAACGCTTTTAGATAGTCACATTCCTCCATTTTATGCTGTTTTTACTTAAGGCCATGCGTTTTGACCTCAACATCAAAAAGGATGGTTTTGTTACATTTTTTGCCATGTTATGTTTGTTTTTTGCCATATCTTCAAAAATATTCAAGGTATTACAATGATTTTGGTGTCATTTCAAAACTAAAACATTAATTAATACTTTTGTGAAGTTTGGTTAAGTTAGATTGAACAGAAACAAAATTATGACAGTTTGAATTGAAAAACCCAAGGGTGGCATAGGAAGCGGCTCATCAAGAAGCGGCTCACCCAATACAAAGTCAATGTGAAACTCCAGTTTTTGCATCTCGATTTTGAAAAAAGTGCATAAAATCACTTAACTTTATTGTATTACTCCATTAACTATTCATTAAATAATATTACACTATATGTTGAAACTGGCAACTTAGTGTAAGTAGTGTTATAGTTGGATTATTGATGTGTTTTAGCATACCTGACTGTATTAAATGCCATATTTTACATCGCGTGGCATGCATTTGTCTTCTTTTACCTTAGCCATATCTTTATAAGTAAACCTCCTATGATAGTAAAAGTATACATTTTCTGAAAGGAAATTGAACAAGGAATCTGAAAATGAAGTAAAAAATGGTGTCAGATGTAGGGTATGGTTACTGTAGATGATTTACTGAAAAAATACTAAAAACAAATTGAACAATTTTTTTTCAAAATTTTGGTTGACAATTTTATTTTATATTTAATATTCGTGTGAGGGAATCATATATTGCTGGAAAGCATTCATTCTGAGCTACAAGAAAATGACAAGAAAACAGATATAGGGGCATTAGAGAAAGTTAATTGACAAAATTTCTTTGGATCACTTTTAGGTCAACTTTTTCATTGTTTCAATAAATACAACATTTTAATCTTATACCACACACAGTTGCTGACTTTATTTTTGGATTCCTTGTTAAATTTCCTTTCAGAAAATGTATACTTTTACTATCTTGGGAGGTTTAGTTATTGAGATATGCCTGATGGAAGGTGAATACATGTCGCGCAAAGCAAAATATGGTGTCTAACGCAAATTCGGCGAGGTTAAAACACATGGCCATAAACCATTTTGACAAAAATCTTATAGTATTGCTTTAAGTTATAGCCCTCAATTTGAAATATCATGTACAAATCGCTGTGGGCATTATTTTCACCAATTTAGCTAATTATTTATTTTGCTGAACATTGTTGATACCAATTTTTTTTTGATGTCACTTCAAGGTCATCACTGACATCAGGGGTCATTCAAGGTCACAGGAGTTCAAATGGGGTAAACTTTGGTGTATCCAGACGAAACTTGGAGGGCGGGGTCGACTGTTGATGCCACATTCGGCGGGGACATATTTTATGGATCACGTAAACCAAAGTTTTACTTGTTTAGGAAATCAGTTGATACTGAAACCTGGCGTAATGTACATGGGCATTTCTACCTAACGGAATGACATTCAGAAACATTTTCTTGACATTCAAGCAACTGTAAAGTTCTTGATAATTTAAAAATTATTTTCAACATTAGGCCTATTGCTATAGATATAACTATAACTAGACATGATTCCGTGACGCGGACCCTGCCGCAACCTTTTTAAGACTCATGTGACCTCATATCGTCATGTGAGTGCAAGAAAGTCGTATCTGCAATAGCTGCCTTTTGTCATAAATTTGGATTGCACATTGTATAATCTCCAGTCTTGGGTCAGTGGTTCTTTAAATGGTTCTTCATGATCAGGTGACGGTGTCACCTGAAGAACCATTTCAAGAACAACTGACATAAGACAGTGACATTTTGAGAGATTTTTCACATTCTTGTGACAAGTTGTAAAACAAATATAACTTAGGGCAGCCATTACAGATACGACTTTCTTGCACTCACATGACGATATGTGACCCTTGTTTGGTTGAGAGTTGGTCATGTGTCGTAAGTTGGGTTACCTTTGGGTAAAACACAGAAAATGGAAAAAACCAGGAGTTTTCACTTTCAGCTTCTTAAACTTTAGAACTATTCATATTCGGATAGGACAAGTATATATATATTCATAAAGGGCAAAAAGTAAGGAATCATCTTATGTTAGTTTCAATATACAGGGTGTGTAGAAAATATACAGGGTGTACAATGTAACATAAGAAATATTTGAAAATGAAATTTTCTCAGATGCCATTTTTGTAACTAAGAACATGCTTAATATTCTACATAGGTACATACATCACAACTACCATCCAGTATCTTCCGGATAAAACCTCTTTTTAGGTTTTTATTAATCATCCGATCGCTTTTTCAGGATGATTAAACTTTAAAAAAATAATTACCCCAAATGACCCCTTAAAATGCTTTTACCCTAAATTCGTCGTGCTACATTGTCAACCCCCTAAAGAGGTATCCTAATGCTCGAGTCTTATGAAAATTCATTAAAGCATGTTGGAATAGTGACATATGCTGACACCACTTGTACCTATCTTGGTCATCCTCTCATAGTGGTTTTTTGACCCCAAATGACCCCAGATCACCTTCAATTCCATATATCTTTATGTCACATGTGCAACTTTACCTTGGTAATCTTGTGTCTAAATCTTGTGAAAATCTATGCACGTATGTGGGAATTGCGCCAAATTATGTGAATCCTGCACCGCTTTGATTCATTAACATATTAATTAATCCCAATTAAAAACCATTTAGCTAAACACATAGAGTTTTCGTTTTATTAAAATATATTTATTCTAAGTTAATTTATTCCTCTCTCATATGACACCAAATTTACTAATATATGATATAAAATAAGGGAATTACGACATGAAAAACATAGTGAGCAGTAAGGAAATAAAGCACCGCTTTATTATTAGGTTTCCCAATATATAACACATGACCAGTTACAATCTACAACACTTCGAATGCATCAGCGACGTAATAATGCAACGTAACTGAGTAAATAAAATGTTTTATGGAAATCACGTTTTTTGACCCCCTGTGATCTTTATGTGACCCTTGACCCCAGTGGGTCACATGACATGTTGGGGTGTGGTCAAGGATTATTTTGACTAAGTTTGGTCAAGATCCGCCTTTGTTTGCAGGATTTACGGTGGTTTTGGTAAAAATGAATATTTGACCCATGTGACCCAAGGTTACTCCCATGAGTACAACTTTTGTTAAGACTTTTGTTATGAGCTACTTATTTTACTATACATAAATTATACGATCATGCAATGTAACCCTGACGAGCTGATTTTTGTTGTTGTAAAAATCACGTGTTTGACCCCTTGTGACCCCAAGTGACCTTGTGACCCCTATGGGTCACATGACATGTTGGGGTAGGGTCAAAGATTATTTTGACTACGTTTAGTCAAGATCCGCCATTGTTATGTAGAAGTTACATGGTGATTTTGGTAAAAATCAATATTTGACCTGTGTGACCCCGGGTCACCCCCATGAGCACAACTTTTGTTAAGACTTCCTATACATTAGTGAACAATCATGCAATGTAACCCTGACGAGCTGAAAACGTTTTTAGTAAAAATCACGTTTTTGACCCCATGTGACCTTATGACCCGTATCGGTCACATACATATTGGGGTAGGGTCAAAGATTATTTTGACCAAGTTTGGTCAAGATCCGCCATAGTATGTAGAAGTTATGGTGATTTTGGTAAAATCTTTTTTATAAAAATCACATTTTTGACCCCTTGTGACCCCATGTGACCTTGTGTCCCCTATGGGTCACATGACATGTTAGGGTGGGGTCAAAAATTATTTCGACCAAGTTTAGTCAAGATCCGCCATTGTTTGTAGAAGTTATGGTGATTTTGGTAAATATCAATATTTGACCCGTGTGACCCCGGGTCACCCCAATCAGCACAACTTTTGTTAAAGCAATACTATAAGATTTTGATCAAAATGGTTTATAGTAAAAACAACATAATTGAAGGAATATGACTATCTAAAACCGTTTTCAAGTGCATTTTGTCAAAAAATTGTTTTGCCACTGAAAAATGGATAAAAAGGACATACATGCTTTGCTATACTAATACATGTGGAATTAAATTCGGGATCCCGAATTTAATTCAACAAATTGCCATAACAGAAAAAGTAAGCATATTTAAGCCAAATCATTTGGAGGGTATTAATATCTACCTAAAACAAACCCGATAAGCTAAAAAAAAAATCGAAAGTCATGGGTGACAGGGGGCGCTTCATTTTTAACACTTTATAGTATTGCTTTAAGACTCATGAGCTCTTTACTATGCATGAGTTATACAATCATGCAATGTAACCCTGACGAGCTGGTGTCACGTTTCGGAGATATAAATGAAAATGTGTTGAATAATGACTGGGATAAGGAAACCTCCTTATCCCAGATAATGGTAACCATTAAATAACTGACACAGTAAAGTACTGTATCTAGGCAAGTGGAAAATACAAAATTGCTCATAAAATCAAAACGGTTATTCTGATTTTAACTGAAATTTGAAATTGAAACATCTTAAGTGGTGACCTTTCTTATGACACCTAGTGAAAACTAAAATTTGAAAAATCGGACCATGTAAATAAGATTAAATTTTAGATATATATGCAAACCACTATATTACATTTTATTTTTACAGATATATTGAATTGTGAAATAACGCTTCAAGCATGGAACCTGGCAGCAGTTTCTTTCACAAGCTGAAACACGCTGTAAACTTGAGTGATGAAGTTGACACATTGAAAGCTTTGATAACTGATCTGAATTCAGAAGAAAGTGATCTTAACAAAAGTGCTGATCTTGAAGAAGAATGGCTGTCAATGGCAGCGGACAATCTAGGGGAAGATGAAGATGACATCATCAACCCATACCCAAAAGTCACTCCAGTACAATTGTTTGCCCAACAAAATGATCTCAATCAGTTCACCTGCTATGTGTTTAAGAGGCGGTTTGGTTGGTCAGAATTTATTAATGGGGAGAGCGTTCCAGATGCAGGGAGGTTTTCTCCGCATCAGAGGGGGAAGTTAGCTTTGGAGAAGGAAGCACAACATAAGGCGAAGCTGAATGAGATCTTGGATGAGTTGATAAGGTGGTAAGTTATTTTTCGCCCCCTTTGCACATATCTACTTTTTGTGGGAAGAGCCTCGATCTCAAGGTCAAGTATGCATGCAGTTTGGTGCACAGGTGTGTTGGTGCATAGGCAGCTAGAAGCAGTCTCAATTGCACCCCCTAAATTTCATCGCATTCCACTCAAGCAGCACGGATGTGTTAAAGCAGTAAATTCACTCAGTGACGTACTCTTCAGACCGAAGCTCTACCTACAAATCGCAGACTGTGCAAGGATTCAATACATAATCAGTCAGGCCAAAAAAAATGTTGTGTTGCCCTCAAGTGGAATTTCTGAAAAAATGAGTCGGTCGGTCAGAAAATATATATTTTTTTAAAAGCACCTATGAAATTTGGGTGCATTTTCCACTATTTTCAAAATATTTTCTCAAAAAACACCCAATCTGAACAAAATTGGGTACTTTCCCGACCCTGATTTTTTTTTTTTTTGTTTTTTGAATAGGGTCACTCGCTGTGGGCAACACAACATATTTTTTTTGGCCTCATTCATGTTTGACACAGTAATTAGCACATTCACATGTATCAGAGAGTTTCCATTTTGAGCTTTTCATTTAAGCCTGTATGGTCTAGCACAACAGAATAGAACTTATCAGTAGATTTTGAGTTTGAGCCACACTGTAACCAACTTTTATGACAGAAAAAAAAAAAGGATCAAAGGCCAAAGATGATTGAAATTTTCATTGCAGTTTATATATGTGATTTGATAGGCCTATAATTCATTGAATTACTCTCCATCATTGTTTGAGGTTGAAATGGTATAAAACGTGCTGTTTGTTTATCAATCTGAAAGTTATATATTAAAACATTTGTTTCCCAGTTCAGATTTTTGACATCACAGGTAGAACCATACTCATGCATCAAACATTTTGTTGTTGAAATTGTTTGTATGAATTTGTCATGTGAGTGCAAGAAAGTCGTATCTGCAATAGCTTCCATTTGTCATAAATTTGGATTGCACACTTTATAATCTCCAGTCTTGGGTCAGTGGTTCATGAAATGGTTCTTCAGGTGACGGTGTCACCTGAAGAACCATTTCAAGAACCACTGACATAAGATAGGGAAATGTTGAGGAATTTTTCACATTCTTTTACAAGGCATCAAATAAATATAACTTAGGGCAGCCATTGCAGATACGACTTTCTTGCACTCACCTGAAGAACCATTTCAAGAACCACTGACATAAGATAGGGAAATTTTGAGGAATTTTTCACATTCTTTTACAAGGCATAAAATAAATATAACTTAGGGCAGCCATTGCAGATACGACTTTCTTGCACTCACCTGAAGAACCTTTTCAAGAACCACTGACATAAGATAGGGAAATTTTGAGGAATTTTTCACATTCTTTTACAAGGCATAAAATAAATATAACCTAGGGCAGCCATTGCAGATACGACTTTCTTGCACTCACATGACGTATTGTTCCTTTTTGCAGGTACTTATCTCAACCAATCAGCCAAGCTCTGTTACAAAGTTTAAGACATACACTAAAAGAAGGTAAGAGAAAAGAAAAAAAAACTTTTAGTAATGAAAATGTCTTCACTTTTGGTTGTGTTGATATGTTTTGTGTACGTTGGTTATGTAATTGCAAACTTATAACTGAAAACTAATTGCATCCAGCTTGAAATAGCAATATATAGAGATACCTTTTCAGAGACTTGAAATTGCAGCGACGTAGCTTGCGAGGTTCTCTCAACCTCTTCATACAGCGTAGTGGCATCCAGCTTATTTGAAGTAGTATATGTTCATTTAAACTGAATTAAGTGTTGCATGATGAGAAAGAATTTACGCTAAAATCTCACAACTTATGTATCGTATTTTCAATAATTAAATTTCTCCGTTCGCGGGGTTTTTGGAGAACGACGCTTGTTGCTACAGTGGTTTGCGTGAAAGTCGCACGTATTTACAGCGTGTGATTGGCCTAATTCCAGTGCTTGTGGAGCGCCGACAATCGCGCGTGTTACGCTCAAGTTGAACGATGCAGTACGCAGGGAAATTTAATAGATGAAAACACTATACATGGTGAAATTGTTGCTAGTGATTGACATCTACCGGTCTTCAATGCCAATTGGTTTTACAGTGTTAGTACGGATCCTTGAAAGTACTTGAATTTTATTTTGCAATTTCCAGGCCTTGAAAGTCCTTGAAAATTTGACTTTATCAAAAAAAAAGTCTTGAAAGTCCTGGAATTTTTGAATGTCAGAAATGTTAAAAATTAATATGGCAAAAGAGTTTACCATGCAATTATTTTTATCCAAAAATGAGCAAAAACAAATTTATTTTATTTGTTGACACATATTCCGTCGGCCGACACTGACAAGGGGAAAAGTCCTTTAATTCTTCTTGGAAAAGTCCTTGAATTTTGTAAGTGAAAAAGTGTACTAATCCTGTTTTACTAGTGTTCTGGAGATGACAACCTGGCTCAAAAGAGTCAGCATCACATTAAGAATTGAAGTTGCATTAATATTTATATTAATATTATAGTATGACATCGCTGAATGCTTGCAGCGTCTCTACGGCTCGAGGACACCGCACGGTCTTGGTCAGCGGCTGATATCTGGTTTGGTGTCCACTGAAATTCTTCCTGGTATGATGCCATAAACACATCTTAAACCTTGCGCCAAGGTTATGTGACCAGGGCATTAGTCCATAGTAAACCTTGCGGCAAGGTTATGTGACCAGGGTATAAGTCCAAATACGTCATATACACAAGTTAGTGATGATCACGAAATCTCTACGATTTATTTATTTAAGCTTTCATTATACAGGGTAGCTTCTTCAGTGGCTAAGCACTGCTATTCTAGAAGGCCCTGTTTTAGTTGTAATACATAAAACAAAATTTACAAATATTTACAAGAAATTATATAAAAATAATATATACAAGACATAAAACTATAATAGTCAACATGCAAACATATTCAAACATCATTAATTAAATATTTGAATTGCCCAAGAGACAAAGAATTATATTTTGAACGTGTGTCAGTATTAACAACGTTGTTCCAAAGGTTTGCTGCTCTAACATGAGTTTGCTGCTCTAACATGGCTCGGCAGCGCCTGCTCAGTAGCTTAATGATATTCGATCATGGTGTGAGAGGTCCGAGTTTGAATCCAGGCCAAAATCCACCTGTTTTAACTTGCAGATTTCCGAGGAGACCGTTTTTAAACAAAGAAGTGGTCAAAAGTGTTAGAGTTAAAGGGACTGGCCTAGATCCTGTTCGCTGATTTTCTGACTATAGATGTATTTTTGTCAATGTATCGATAGAACATGATTATACTAACATATCCTACCAGCAGTGTTGGAGTACTCGAGTACAGTACTCGTACTTGTACTCGTACTTAAGTACATTTTTTGAGTACTTGTACTCGTACTT
>JXSR01S025825.1:40260-52325 GCA_000969725.1 Ophiothrix spiculata
CTTTTCATTTTAAAATTAAAATGCCCCACCCTTTACAAAGCTGCTATACCATTACATAGCAATAGAAGAAAATTGCATTACCATTCATAAGGCTGAACCATACTTGGGCCCCATGCAAATTTGTAACTATCAAACATTTGATCATCTCGTAAAATTGGCGTGTGACTCCAAATTAAAATAACTTCAACGCTGAGTTACAAGCAATTTTTGCTCTAAATTGCACATGTGTTGAATGGAATCAACATCTACATTATATTGTGTCAAATGTTTGTTACCAAACCCAGGGGGGCCACTCATCTTGGACGATGGGGTATCATCCGTGAACAAAAATTCACGTAAAAAGGGTAGTTTTTTTCTGACTAGGCACATTACGTAAGTATCGTGAAAAGGGTCTAAAAACAGCTAAAAATCAAAGAAAAGGGTGTGTTTTTAAACATAAACGTCATAAAAAATCCAAAGCATGTACTCCCTGACAAAATTTTGATCAAAATTGAGTGACAATTTAGCCCAGAAAACTCACAAAAAGATGTATCTTTCATTAATATCCACAGGGCTTCAATACTGCCATATTAGACTGACTCCTGCCATAATATAAACATGTACAGAAAATAAAATTTTGAGGACATTTGTTGGTATATTAAACTATTCCCACAACACTGATGATACAACAATTTACTATGGATACTTATCGGGAAATCTAAAGGCCATTTCAGCAAATTATATACATGAAATCGTCAGGTAGTAACTGTGAGAGGATCAAAATTCTGCAACCATGTTTCCAATGCTGCATACAAAATGCTAGTTTGAATATTTTTCTCTGGTATCAACATTTTTAAACCTTTTTTATTTTCATATATTTGATCACAAAGGATAATTAATATTTACACATCATTCACGGATAGGGACAGGTTTTTGCTTCATTTTGTACTTTACGGATTACAAAATTTATTAAACTTGTTTAGGGTTGGGAAACAACAATTACTTATTTAGGGTAGCGAACAATTTGATTTTTCTGTGCTTAGGGTGTATTTTAGGTGTGGCAAAAATACTTACTTAGGGTGCTTTTTGAAAACCCATGTTCGCGGATGATACCCCCTTGTAAATGATGAGTGCCCCCCCCCCCCCCCCCCCCCGGGTTA
Source organism: Ophiothrix spiculata (assembly GCA_000969725.1). Classification (NCBI taxonomy): domain Eukaryota; kingdom Metazoa; phylum Echinodermata; class Ophiuroidea; order Amphilepidida; family Ophiotrichidae; genus Ophiothrix; species Ophiothrix spiculata. The sequence continues at coordinate 41,400 of JXSR01S025825.1, forward strand.
CCAAACTATACTATTTATTCAATATTATTCAATCAGATTTAGTGACATCATGATCAAATGTTTAGTTTCAAAAAAAAATTGTATTGAGGCTAAGTATAGTTTAGCCCTTACTTTATAATGCTTACATGTAGGCCTCTTCACAATTTACCACAAAACATTGTTATAGAAACTTTACAAACAGTGCATTCTTTAACTTCCTTTTTGCAAAAATGTTACAAAAATATACATTGTCAGTTCTCTTCCAGCAACAACATGCAAGCAGTGAAATTTAGATGCAGGGTTGATTTCCACAAGATAGTATCACAGCAAACATGTATCAGGTTGATAAATTTAAATCAATTTAAATTCATAAAGTCAATAACTTGGTATACTTAAGATCAGACAGGAGACCAAACCAAAACCTCTCCCAGACACTGTGTCACACCACTATTATGTTTGAAAATAAATCTCTAGGGGTGACCATGCCAACAGGATGTAGCTCTTCGTCTTCATGTTTCCATTCACGTAACCCTAACGCTGTTCTATATTGCATCTTCAAATCTACTTTCATCCGGTACAAGTCATATTTCTGTGAGCACTTTTTCATTCAAATTCTAACATCATGCTACATCAGTTGAATATCACGCTGTTATATTATAGCATTTACTCAGGCGGCATAGGACATGATCAATAGCATCCACTAGATTTAGGGACAAGGGATTTCTAAAACGCAAATTTAGGATACGTTTTACGTGTATTTCTATTGGGACACGTATTGAAGAAAATATTTAAAAAATCATATTTTACCTTTCCTCCAAAAATTACAAAAGTGTTCTTATAGTTAGCAACATAATTATGTTATTCCAAATCTGCTGGGGTTCAGGCGAGAACCACACTTTCTACAGATGTTATCATATTTTTTTAACGATTAGAAAAATAATTTAGTGACCATCCCGGAAGTTGTGTTTTTTCCCGAATCCTAACGGCTTTACGCCAGAGGCGGCATAGGAGATCGGCTATTATACCGTTCGGCAACAAGTAACTGTTGCCACGGCCACCCTCCTATGGCGTTTACTGAAAAACTTTAACAGCCGTAGATTCAGCATCTTTCTACTCTACGGGTAAAAATATATGCAAAGGACTTAATTTGGTGAATTTAATTTTTTTTCGCAAATTCACACCCCCTCAAGGAAAATCTGACCATTTCTTTTTCCAATCTGACATATGAATATATCATAAATCAAGATTATATCGCACAAGTTTTCAAAAAGCGTCAACTAAATTCTGCCAAAAATCAAAATTTGAAACTCTTCAGATGGCTTTTAAAACCTAAAAGTTTATCAAAACACTTTTTCTTCACATATTTCACCATTTTAAAAGATCAGTACTCTCCTGGCTCCTCCCATCTCCTAAATCTCCCCATGGATCCAGCCAACTGATTAACCTCACCCTTTGCACTTATTTAGACAGCAAATAAATATCATCAGTCTAAACAGCAAAGAAGGGTGTGACTTAGGCTGGAAATTGGTCAGATTTCTTGTCCCTATCTAAGGGTCTCCTCCCGGAAACCTGACATCGTTCACTACGCACTTTTGATCAAGATTATATGACGTACAATCAGCTTGAATTTGCTCATAATGCTGCAAGTTTCGAGTCCTTTTTTTTAAAATGTCAATGTTACTACAGTCAGTGACAGTTGGTGGAAATAATTTTGGTTTTACCATGACTAAGCTAATAAGGAGAAGGAAAAAAGTTTTTCATTAAACTTTCATCTGCTGGAAAGTTTTGAAAAACAAGGAAAGATATGAAAATGAAAAAACTGGGACCATTTAATCTTAAGGTCAAAATGATCTCAGGCCTACAAAACTAGGGTATTCATATCTATTAGATGTTAAGCTATGACATGGCAAAATAAATTTCCACCAGAAATAAAATGTATCCTTGGTTTATAACTATTCTATACACTCTTAAAATTATCTTACTCTTGTTGAGTAAAAACTTACTCAACGGTCACAGCTCATTTTGTTGAGTAAAATCTTACTCAATGTTGGATAAACTTTACTCAACGTTGGGTAAACTTTGCTCAACGTTGAGTAAGATGTGCTCAACATTGAGTAATATTGACTTAACCGAGTAAGATTTTACTCAACAATGAGCTGTGACCTTTTTACTCAACAAAGAGTAAAATAATTTTTAGAGTGTACTAACAAGACTTGAATAGCTTCTAATAGATATTATATAATGTAGAGGTAAAAGTTTAAATCAGGAGTTCTTGACAGTTATCATGTGTAACTCCCCCTTCTCATCACCCCTTAATCTTGTGGACTATATAGGTCAGAGTGGTACAAACATTTTCCAACTTCAAATCACATATGTGACCTGTTATATCGAAAGGTACCTTAAGGGTCCCAAAATGAAAATTGATTTTTTTGTCTCATCTGAAAGATTATATTTCAAGCTTTAAAATGACACCTTGCTTTTGGTTATTGAGTGTTCAATAAAGCAAATTTACAGACAAAATGGGAAAAGGCATCAGGCTGACTCGGAAAACTATAGTTCTGAGAAAATAGAGAAGTTTCTGTACTGGTAAAACTTGAATGGAGAAAGGATTTTTTATCTCGGTTTTTAAAAAATTTGTCTTATGTTGTGGATGTTGGAACCTGATTAATATGATAAAATTAGTGCTGTTATGGATAGGCTTTTTGAGTATCGATAATTATGTCGCGAGGCAAACATCCGACATGTCGACAACATTATCGATAATCACACACTTTGATATACGGGCTTGAGTTACCAGTAGCCACTGCTTAACAGGGAAAACAGCATGTATCATGCATAGTACAAAAATAAAAATTGGTACCATACGTTATGAACATCGACAAATTCACAATTTGATCATGTCTTTATTCTTGAAAGACATGGGGAAACGATCGAGTAACATTATTTGAAACATACTTCTGATGATGCGGTCGTCATATTAATATTGAACCAAGCTTTGAAAATGTGTATCGGAGAAAGCTTTGCATGCATTGAAAGTGCACGTTGGATGTCGTTTAGTATCAATACTACTATTTCATGTGGTCTCGACATGTTGATCGATAATCAATACTTTCGACAATCGATACTTCCGACAATCGATAACAGCACTAGATAGAATACACTTCAAAGGCAACGTTTCTGATGAAATTAGAAATTCAGCCTTGGACGTGATTTTTGACTATGCTCAGCTTCAATGGCCGGTATCTTGGTATAATTTACTATGCCGACCTTAAGGTACCTTTCGATATTACGGGTCACATATATTGTAAAGTTTGGGGCAAATTGTTGCATCTAGATGAGTCTGGAGCACTAAAAATCATGGTTTTTTTAAATGAAAGTGTTATTATGGTACAATGGAGCCAACATGGATGGTTATATAACAACTTCTATTCAACAGAAAGTGCTATTGCCTTTACATTTAGGCTTTATGATACCCAATATCATTATCAAAATGAAAAATTAATGGAACAAAAATGCACAAACATGCCTAATTTGCATGTTTAATTGGCAGCCATATTGGATTTTACTAAGTTTCATTAACAAAATTGTTAAATTCACACAGAAACTAAATGACCAATATTGAAAACAACATTTATTTAAGTGTAAATGTTGTTTTCGAGTGCATATAATAATTAATATAAATTGTTTTCAAGTGCATATAATAATTAGTATAAATTGTTTACTACAAATCTAATCCATCCAGAATGTTCATAAAAGTATAACTCGCCTGCAAACTACAATTCAGAAAAATTCATACTATGCATAACTAGAAAGAAGATAGAAACGCCTTTCCAAAATGCTTGATCACATTTGTAGTTTTGGAATGGCGATTATTTAAAGCAAAAACATGACTAGCTTTTCTATGCAAACAACTGGGTTAACAGCAGATGCAACCAACTTTACCATAGATAATTTGGTGGATACTTTTGATTTTATTTACAAAGATAAACAAATATGGCAATTGCCATTGTAATGAGGCATTTATGGGAGGTGAAAATACTATTGAATCATTGTGATTTTTTCAACACAGCATGGTCTAGATTTACGTTGTGACTTACATGTTTCTCTGATCTTTCCAATGGATGTGATGACACCAAGCCTTCCTTTACACTTGTTGGCCTGTAAAACAATTAACAAAAATAACGTATATATCACTGTTAAATTTATCAAAACATCCACAATCGCTACAATTAATTCAAGAGGACAAACTTGAGACAAAACATAAACATACAAAAATAAACCGTTGACTCCTGGAATTGTCAGTGATATTTCAGAGTCATTGTAGAAATTTGAATTTCATGTGAACTCCCCTTTCTAGTGTTTACGACTATGAAGGAGTGAATGCGAACTCTTGTAATTTTCACCTTTTTTACAATTTACAAAGACCATGTTATTAGGGAAAAAGGTCATAGACTTGTATTTTGCTTTTTAGATTTAATCCAGTTCCTGGATCAGTTGAACAAACAAGTTGGAAATTACTTCAAAATTAGAAATTTTCTCTGATATGGCAGGAAAAATGTCAACTATTTATATACAATGCTATATTGCCTGTTTTTTAAAAGAAAGGAAACAGCCTATATTTCACAGGTCGGAGTGCCATTGTCTCTTACGAAGCGTTTGGGCCAGATTCCACAATTTATTTGCAGTAAGGGGTTCGCCACACCTCCTTCCTGTGAGTCTGTTACCTTCCCAGCATTGAAGAATGTTGTTACCCATTTGACACCTGGGTGGAGAGGAGCCTGTTAATTGTCATATAAATGTTTGGAACAATATTTGGCTCATATAGGATCATTTGTTCTTCTTCAGAATTGCAACCATTGAAGAACCCAATTCCATGTTAAAGTTTAAAAAACCCCATGACATGTGACATTTATGTGACGTTTGTTATCATCCATTAGAATGCAAATGCAGTCTAGAAAAAGGTTTAATAGCATCTCTATATGCATGGCAATTGTAAAGAGGTTAGAATCCTGGAAATCTCACTAGGAAAAAATGATATGCATGGGATTTAACAGCCGTCAGGTAATGCGGGGACTTTGTCATTGTTGTACTCTGGCATCTGATTGGCAATTTGACTGAGAATGCGGCTATCGAGCCAGTCAAGCGCTGTTCCTTGAGTATCATGCACAAATTGGCGGAAAAAAGTAAGATGTGTGTTGCGTTGTAGTTAAATTATTGTAGTGCGCAAAAATAACGCAGAGCTTGGTCACACCAGGCGTGAAACCCTCGACACGCATGTGCCACAATCCCCCAACTTAGCCGAATTTCTAGGGTGCAAATAGTCCCATTTCCTATCTGTACTTTCTTTTAATCTATGGTCATTGTAATGATTTGTCGGTCAGCTGATGGTAGTCTTTAGCAAACCTTGTGAATTATACAATTCATGAGTGCTACATAAAATGCAATTTTCAAGATGTGTTATATATATAAACTTCTTTTTTCACTCAAGAGTGGTAACATACAAGATTTATACAAAGAAACATCAATTATGTATCATGGACAAGTTTCTTTCCGGATTTCATTTCATTGTGATGTGTAACATTACATACAGTTACATAATCTCTGCTCTTAAAGGGGCATGGGACAAAATTTCAAAATTTTATTTGTGGATGATTTACAGTTCATATGCTAGAAAATAAGAGTCAATCACCAGATATCGGGGACACTTTGATCAAAACATTCTGAAAAGTCAACAATTTGACTTTAATTTTGTTTGTTGATCTTGGGTAAGAAGCTATTCCATAATTGATGCTATACATCAAGAAAATGCCAAAGATTTGTTTGTAAAACATTCCTTTCACATCATAGATTACAGATAAATCAAAAGAAGTTTGGAGTTTGCATTAGATCGCCTGAAAAGGCCAATTTTAAAAATTCAACTATAGAAGCAGTATTTATCCTTGTCAACAACGATAATTAAAATTAAAAAATATTTAAATATTTTGATATAAAGGGTTTGAATTTGACAATGAAACTTTGCATGTTGACATTATTACTGCTAATACATCGAATGATACAAGAATCTCAAAATGCTACTTGTCCAATGAAACAACCTGTCCATACACTAGGGAAAGTTCCGTATGATCCGTTCAGATATTAAGGGATTTAGAAGCTGCAGTCTGACTGAATAAAGCCGCATAAAGTAAGAATAGATGAGTTTCATCAGTTTTTGTTTTATTTCCAAAATCAAAAATATAAGTCACTGTATTCAATTGAACTCAATAATACATTCAAATGTATAACAGAAGTCCATTTTTGTAAAAGCAAAAAGAAAAGAAAAAACAAAGTTCATGAAAGAAGAAAAAGCAGGGGAAGGTTCACTGGACTGCTGAGGCATCAGTTTTAATTCACCTTAGGCCTTAAAAAAAGGTTGTTTGACCTCCGCGACCGACCCTAAAATGCCAAAAAATTGGGTCGGGTATTTTAGAGGGTTTTTTTTTTCTTCAAACATGTAATATGAAAACTCAATATTTTCGATGGAAAACAAAAAATTTAGCAGTATAAAGTCACATTTAGTAGTATAAAATGCATATTTCCTCTAAATAATGACCCACAATCTTTGATTAAGCCCTGCATTGCTTGGTTTCCAGGATAAAATCCATGAAATTACATCATTCTTTAAAATACAGCGGAACCTCTTTAACACGAAATCTGTTAACCCAAAAACCCTGATAACACAAACTTGATTTTCAAGTCCTTGGCATTGAATTTTAGCCGCGGATCTATGATCTGAATTTTATGAGGGTTTTTTTATAACAAAAATTGACCCAAATTAGGCTGATTTTGCAGGATTTTTCAAATTTTACGGGGGGCGCCCGCCCCTTCCGCTCCCCCCCCCTGGATCCACGACTGAATTTATATTTGATAAGTGATGGATAACACAAAGTTCTGATAACACAAACTGAAATGTGTGGCCCCACAGATTTCATGTTACAGAGGTTCAACTGTATATATGAAGAGTAAAAAAAAAAAATTAAAAAGATCAACCGACCGACCCAAAATTTTAATTTTTCCACTGGAGGGCAAACAAACAATTTTTTTTTGCCTTATCATTCAGTTCTGTATCTCCTGATCACCTTTGCTTATAGATTTATAAATGCACATTTATATCGCGAGTGAATTGAGATTAAATCAATGGACGCATGGTCAATTTTGATGATGCGTATATCACAATTACCGCAAGTGCATTGACTTTGTCTCAATTCCCGCGCAATATGGTAAAGATGGTAATGTCAAGTGCTCTGGCAGGAGTATATGGGTGCACTACGCTAAATAACTAGCGCTCGCAATCAGGCATTTCTATAAAATCGGCAAAATTGACTGGCCCCTCCTAAATGAGGACCTCAAAACGTATGAAAGGGTAAAATGTTTGGTCAATATTTTGTTCTAATTATAGAGTTTTTTGATCTCCAGATTACTTTGGTAAAATTTAAAGGGTTTTCCTTATTTTGCGTCTGATTCTGGTAATACAAAGTTCAGCTGTCAGTGATAGGGGGCGTTATTACTTCAGCGTCCAGTATCTTGACAATTTTGCCTTGATGGTTTACTTTTATCATCATTTTGTGTTAGAAGAGATCATAATCAATTGAGAAAAGGCAGTGTTGAAGCAACCAGTTGCTTTATTATTGAGTTTTCGGATGTTTTTAGGAAGCCATTATCTACAGTAAGTAAATGGGAAGCTATTTCGTGGTGTGGCGCCATATGGACAAGGGAGTAGGACCAATTTCATTGCTAAGACATTCGTTTGAATTGCCTTTTTGTATTTTCCACATATATCTCTGCCTATTCTCAAAAGGAATAACGTATCAATATCCGTATAACCAACACATGGAAATGAAAAGGTTCAGGGAGGGTTTCTGGAAGAAGGAGTGGTGAACTTTACTGCTAAGGTTATTTGATTTGAATTGCATTTATATCTTCCGACTTCAGATTCTCTCTGGACCATCTCAACAAGGAATCTATCAATTTCAGATATCAGTTGAAACCACACTATATGGAAATGTCAGAGTTCAGGGAAGGTTTTTTTTTTATGAAAGCGGGAGTGGGCTCCATGACATGAGTCACTGCTTTAACCAAATCTCCACATGATTCACAATTTATCTGGCCAAGCATTCGGCATGTTTTAGTAGCATGTAGAGTTTGTAAAACACTCCATAAGATTAGTTTGCGCATAATTCTATTTCCCGTTAATTGTCACAAATCATTAATCACAATGTGATCCAAGAGGCACTGCCCTTTAATGGCTCATGAAGACGTACCTTAGTTATATGATTCTCTACATAATGCCATGAAAGATTGATGAATACAACATAGCATATTGTCCAATTCAACTGTAGTTTAACATTTTTCCATATCTATTTGGCTGAGCTTAACTTTTCAGCTAAAGCACTAAAAACCTTAAAATTGTAAGACACTGAAAACTTTATCCATCTTTCCAAGTTCAGTCAAGATATCAGATCTATGTTCATCTAAAGGGATCTGGTTTGTGACACTTATCAAGCAATTGAATACGCCAGAATAAGAACATCCCAACTCCAATAGCTCCCTTTTGTAAATTATATTTATACAATATAAATGCATACAAATTTCTGAAATGTTTTTCACATCACTAAAATAGCATTTCCATGTCAATGTCCTAATCACATTGTCACATTTGACCTTGTAGTTGACTTTTTTAGACATTGTTAGATACTTGTTGTAGTACATAGTTGCTATATTAAACAGCCATAATAAGAACATCCCAACTCCATGAGCTCCCCTCTGCAACTATATGCTAGGAAAATTATCTAACAATGTCTAACAAAGTCAACTACAAGGTCAAATGTGACACTATGATTGGGATAAAAACATGGAAATGCTTTCTAGTGATTTGAAAACATTTTCAGAGATTTACGCATTTATATTTTACATAACTTAACAGAAGGCAGCTCATGGATTTGGGATGTTCTTATTCTAGCGTATTCAATTGTATAAAATAAAAGAAGCTCACACAATGACATTTTTGGCCAATATCAAGCTGGAATCAGCAGAATCTTTAATTCTGGTGACATAGCAACAATCTGTTAGCAAAACTCTCCGCGCCATAAGTTCTTACCCATGATTTCTACATGCCTGTAGATGAATTAAAGGAGCATAGTCCAATTGGTTCAACTTTTTTTCAAACTTTTTGAGATTTTGGTACCAGAATATTGCTCATATTTTTCTCATAACCCATGTGAAATTTCACGGCTGATTTATGTTCTGTTTTGGAGATATGTATGAAAATGTGTCTAATTATGGTAACCATAACTAATTTTATATAGTAACGTATAGGCAGCTCTGACATACAAAAATGCCCATAAAACCGAAGTGGTTTGACCGATTCAGCTGAAATTTGAAACTTGGACTTCTTTAGTGGTTATCTTTCATATGACATTGAAAACTAAATTTTGAAAAATCGGGCCGAGCTCCTTTAAATTGATGTTTTTCATGTAACTTTTGGCACACCAACAGAGTCTCATCGATTTGAAGTCAGAATGTATCAAATTCTCCAACCAGCGACACAGATTTGCAAAGAACGGATGATTTAAGAAAGAAATAACTCTGAACTCAATTCTGGCTAATTCCTGAATGACACACTCGGGGTAAAATCACAAACACCATGACTGCACGCCGTGTAGCTGGATCAATAACACCATAATTCGCTCAACAGCGCGGGCTATTCAATTCATCATGATGAGACACAGTAGCATTACTGAACTTTTAGATATCGAACAGTTGGATATAGAGGTGGTTAATACTTTCAACTTTCTTGGATCAGTCATTGTGGATGAGGGAGGCAGCTCCCAGGAAATTAGAAGACGTTTGGCAATGGCTAGGACAGCTGCTATTGGACTTGCTGACATCTGGAAAGACAGGGGAATCACCATAGCAACAAAGAAAAGCATTATGAGCACCCTGGTTTTCCCGATTGCCACATATGGGTCTGAGACATGGGCAGTCGGAAAAGCAGACGAAGGTAAAATCCAAACCTTTGAAATGTGGTGCTGGAGAAAGATGTTGAGAATTTCCTGGAGAGAGCACAAAACAAATGAATTTGTCAGATGTCTACTAGGAGAGTACACCCCATTATGTCAGAAAATAATTCGCAACAAACTTCAATATTTTGGGCATATCTCAAGAAGGGAAGGCGACTGTCTAGAGAAAATAATTGTTCAAGGAATGATGGAAGGACATCGCAGATGAGGCAGGCAGAAAACCTGCTGGATAGATGGCATTAGAGAATATACTGGCCTATCTGTCACTGCAGCCTACCGTTTTGCTCAAGATCGGCACAGTTGGAACGACATCATCAAAAGGGTCACAACGGGTCAGTCATGACTCATAGGACAACGACGACGACGATGACGATGACTAACAGTTAGGGTGAAAACATAGTCGGCCTCCAAACATTTGGTCGTGACGTCACCAAATATTTGCAAAGAACGGATGATTTCAAAATAAAATAACTCTGAACTCAATTCTGGCTAATTCCTGAACGACACACTCGGGGTTAAATCAAAAACACCATGACTGCACGCCGTGTAGCTGGGATCAATAACACTATTATAATATTTGATCATTGTAAAGAACTACTTTTCTTTTTATTTACACATTGAAATATACGGGCGATACCAGGGATGAATACCCAATCAAATCTGAGTAAACGATCAGGTAAACAGGCAATTTATTGCGCGTCCACCGTCATCTGTGTATTTGTTTCAATATTCGGCAAAATGATAAAATTGGATTTCTGTATACATCAGATATACAGAATATTGGTCTCTCTATGTGTTTGAATAAGGCCAAAAAAATTAATTGTTGTTTTGCCCTCAAGTGGGATTTCTGAAAAATTGAGACGGTCGGTCGGAAAATAATTTTTTTTTTTAA
>JXSR01S025825.1:52768-63646 GCA_000969725.1 Ophiothrix spiculata
AGAAAAGTAAGAAAATGTGTCACTTTCTAATTATTGTCGGGGCCCCGACAGAAATTACAACACAGTAGCCTATGAGGATTTTCAAAATGCTGAAAAGCTTGTAACTTGAAAACGAATGGTCGGAATCAAGTGACATTTTCAATATTATACTTTTCAGCTTCAATGTTTTTGTCACATCAAAATCATGAATTGCACCTTTAAGTAAACTTAATAGTACCACATGTTAGTATCAATCCAAAAGTATATGAGTCCTTAATAGTCGCAATCTTATTCGGAATAACCAATGCATGCATAATCTAGTGATTTAGGGTGTAAACCCAGTTTATCTAATGCCAGATTATCAGATATATAGACTAGTCTTAGTCCAATCCGACCACATCTTGCTTGACACGGAAACTGGGGGAGTCTAGCGAGGAAATCCAAGGATCCTAATAGGACTGGTGTCCAAGGCCAAGCCCTTCGGAAGGAAACCATCCTATGGTCTTTGTATAGAGGGCAACATAAATGAAGATAATCATTATGAAGCTAACACTTGTCTGGATTTATGTTTAGACACTATAGAAATAATACCAAAAGCCTTTGGTACAATGTTTACACTGGGGATAAATCAGGAAAGGGGTCAAATACGAGAAAGACATTTTTAGGCACAAATTTGACATGCACATAGTTTTCCTTTCTTCTCTCTTTGTTGTGCAGACCTCAATTAATATATATATATACAGTCGATTTCGAAGCAATTGGCCAAAACAGTTGGTATTTTGTATTTTACCAAAGCAGGAGTTGGAAACAATACGGGATAGACCACACTACCATTCTTGCATTGATCTATCAGAAGTGTTGTGGATTATCAAATCACATCATGGGGAGACCACTACAATTGAGACCTGTATATGTGACCCGTCATATCGAAAGGTACCTTAAGGTCGGCAAAATCAAAATTGATTTTTTGGTCTCATCTGAAAGCTGAGATTTTAAGCTTTAAAATGACACCTTGATTTTGGTTATTGGATGTCCGGTTGCGAAGTTACATCCAAATTGGTAGAAGGCATCGGGCTGATTCGGAAAACTATAGTTCTGAGAAAATCGAGTTTAAAGTTTTTGTACTTTGTAAATCTTGAATGGAGAGAGGATTTTTAGCTTGGTTTTTCATACATTTTTCTCATGTTTTAGATGTTGGAACCTGATTAATATGATAGAATACACTTCAATGATAACCTTTCTGATGAAATTAGAAATTCAATCTTGGACATGATTTTTGACTATGCTTAGCTTCAATGGCCCATATCTCGTAATGTACTATGCCGGTATTAAGGTACCTTTCGATATGACGATCCACATATATGTGTCCAGGTACTTTTGAAAAGTACCCTAAACAAAGATTTTTCCACTGGGACAAAATATACCCTAAACATGTATTGCCTAGTGATTTCATACCCAAAACATGGCTATTACTTTCTTGCTGTAAATTAATTGATTATAACTGTACATATTTACATAATCCGTCCTTCAATAGTATTTGAAAAATTGGGACATTTCTGCACATATTTTCTGAGTGATTTTATGTGTTAAGCGTAAAAGTAATCACTTGTGTTCAGAGATTACCCTTATCAGGTATTGGATATGTGATTTTGATACCATATTTTCCAATTTTGGCTGTTTTTGATACCCTATCATGATATGCAGGTATCATATCCAATTGTGAAAAAAGACCCTTACTACTCATTTTCTTGGACATGCATGACAGGTCTCAATGACAGTGACTCCCTGGGAATCAGATTCAGATAAAATTCTCTAAAAAATGGTGAAATTTCACTTAAAACAATAAGAATTTAACTATCTGTCAGTCCATCATTTTCTTTGCCTTTTTTTACAATAATCATAAAGAACCATATAGTATTATAGGCCTACCTGTAAAATCTCTATTTTTTTTTAAACTAATCTAAAGAGATTGTCCTGGAGGACAAAATCCAAATTTGGTTTAAAAGTTGCAATCAATTTGGAGTAAAAATGTCTGGAGATACATCCTGTAGAATATTTAATCAATTTTTAAATTTTTAAACAAATTTTGACTTTTAAGGTCATGCATTTAACAGATCCAATAAATTAAAACAATGATAATTCCAATAATTGTACTTCAGCTTCAGGTCCTATTATATGTTACGATTGTTGGATCACTCATTTATCTTGGCTAAGGCTGCATAAAAAAACAAAGTTGTTTCTTGTCCCCTCCCTCCTCAGTTTTTGGTGCCGCATCAATTTTTTTTTTGCAAAAATGCTAAAAAGGTGTTAAAAATTGAGCTAAATCATTTAGATACCAAGACCCCGCTTTCCTCTTTAAAGGATTCTTTTAATTTTTGATGTTTTTAATGTCAGAACTGTTGTCAAACCAACATCTATCTATATCACATTGAGTTAAAAGACAGCGACTGAATGTGCAGTCAACATCTACCAAGGGTAAACCTGAATTGCTCAGGCTCTCCCCAACCTTAAAAAAAAACCACCTTCCTCCCTCCTCACATTTTGAGAAACCTTCGGATGAGAAACAACATATTTTTTTATGTGGCCTAAACTTCCTGAGGCCTACTGATGAGATCAAACTCAGGGACTTGGGTCCCCCTGCTGTAATCATGATGACAGCAGTGACACGTGCCAATCTCAAACTAAGGTTTGGAAAAGATTTATCCCTGAAGGATGAAAAAGGGGAAATAATTGATGCACATGTCAATATAAAACACAATTCCACTATCAATAAAGGAATTTAGGAAACATCACCTTAAAGCGAATAAAATCAAAAGATATTGTATCCTGGTATTGTATCAGTTTGCTAACCACTGTAGGATAAAATAAAGAAACTAACAAACAAAGTCAGACAACCTACATCATTCCATACCAAAGCCTCAAACAGAGATTGTGGGTTCGGGGCCCCGGGTCGGGCGGTTTTCGTCTCCTTGTTTCCTTGGGCAAGAAACTTTACTCTACTTGCTCCATGGTCGGACAGTCACGTAAAGCCGTGGGTCCCCTCTACGAAGACTCCTTCATGGGGTATTCATGTTATGCAAGTACTTGTATATTGATTGATTGATTGATTATGATCTAGTCAGGATCAAAGTGGAAGGAATATACCCTACAACCATGCAATATGGCAAATATATAAGTCAAAATGAAGTGTATGCTGAAACAGCACCCGATTGGGAGGCAAATCCCCTCCCCTGGCAATACAAGTCAAATGATGGATAATGTCTTGTATGTGTTTTTTCATGTGTTGGCAAATTGGTGGATAATTGGTTAATAAGTGGTTCAATTACACTTCAATGCCAAGAGGTCTAGACAAAGGTTCTTTAAGGTCATTACTAAAAATACTTGGCCACTTGTATACTACAGGACAAAAACATCAGAGATTTCTAAAGTTTTCTAAATGCAAGTAACAATTTAGTGTAACAGTAAAAAAATGTCCGATTCAAGTGGCATGCGCAGGTATTTTTGACTGGGAGCTACGGAGTTCCCCAGTCAGCAACTTTTCACAGCATGTTGCTGCGAAGCCTGAGCAGGTGGGGTACAGGGGCCACCTTATGGCCCCTGGTGGGGTTCAGGGAAGCTTACAAGCGTTGGTAGTTTAGAGGGGCCTCAAATCCCATTTGATAAGGCATAAAAAGTAAGTAATTTTAGTGATAATTTCCAGCATGTTTAGTGGAAAATAACTAAAAACTGACTGCAGGCCCCGTTTCCTTTTCCCCAACTGCCTCTTTTCACCCGACTTTTCTCCTTTTTCCCCAAACTTTTCTTGTGACTAGGGCCCTTTGCGCAAGCCACTGTCTGATTTATTGCCAAGCATGAATGCTCCATAACAAGCATTTTCTTATGCACATGCCAATATCTTTATTGGTATCATTACTGTTATAACTATAGTCGGAATTCAATAAGTACAGGAGATGATGCCTTCTTGACTTGTAATTCCACACGGACCTCGGCACACTGGACAGGTGTTATCGGACAACTGTGGCACAAAAAAGGAGCCTACTGCACTTAAATAATCACTTCTGGATCTGCAGCAACCTTATGGGCCACTGAACTATGATCAGCTTTGTAAGTTTTGTACCAGTTTCAACAAGACAATTAGCAATTCATTCCTATTCCAAGGGTATTTTCAGCACACTCAACTTTACTACCACCAGGGTTCGAACTTGGGACCTTCCACACAAGAAGCGAGCACCTTACTGACTGAGTTAACTTGACTTGCCCAAGATAAGAGAGCCAAAACAAGGTTCAGACAAACAATAAGTCATCCAACTATACAAGGGTCATTCTCTAGGAGATAACCGACTAAAACATTCAAAATATCAAAAATTGATGGTTATGGTTTTTGGTTTGTTTGTTTTTTCAAATTCACTTTCATTATCCTCATTCAGTCCCCTCCAACACTCATCAAATCAACCAATGAAGGGCATGTCAAAGTTGAGTTCCACTTATATTTCTGTTAGATAGTAGCAAAGGAAGATGCCCCATGCAAGTGCTGGATTTTGACAGAACACTACGTGAAAATGGCAAGGTTACTTTGCCAATTAAGGAAATTGTCATTTATATACAGAAGGTTCAAAACATTTCATGAAATTAAATCCTGGATCACACTAAGACGAATTCACAATGGAGGCTGACGAATGAGAGTCATATGGACATAAAGTAACAACGGCAGACTGTTAACTACAGGCATGAGAATGGATTTCTTGAAAAAAGCAGGAAAAGAAAGCATAGTGAGCGGAGCACAAATCCACTGGGGTCCAGGGGGCCGCCTTATAGGGGTCCTCCAGGGGACAAAGGCCCCGGAAGCTAACTGATTTTGGCTATTTTGACACCTGAAAGGCCATTTCATGCAGTAAAAATTAACTAACTGGCTACTATACAAAGTTATTAAAATATCCTATATGGGTTAAAAATCAGTATTTCATTTAATTATCAAGACATTTCCTTCATATATAATGTCACCTCAGGTCAAACTCCCCCCCCCCCCAAAAAAAAAAAAAAAAAAAAAAATTATAATAATAATTCAAATTCACACTGAACTCAGAGACCACAGATTTTGAGGTAAAAAATCCTGAATTCCTGAAAAATCAGGAAGATTCTCATGCCTGTAGCTATGGCAGCCCGTGGTGGCTAGCGAATTAGTCCACATCAAGTGCGAGTAACACATGATTACTGGCGGTAAATTCAATATGAAATCTGTAGCATTTACATTGATAGCCGTTACCCCCTATTCGTCAAAGTGTGAGCCTGCCTTAAAAAGTATTAATAGTTACCTGTTATTTCTATTAAGGATGTGTAAATCTATTGATGATCTGGTTTCAAATTCAAACCTGTTGGTGCCAAAGTTAGGGGCTCTAGGGAGTGACTTTATCATACAGAAGTCTAGAATACTAGATAGTAATTAAAACTCTAACCCTAAGGGTGAAAACATAGTCGGCCTCCAAACAAAATTTTCGCTACCAAACATTTGGTCGTGATGTCAAAATGACGAGTGACTCCAAATAAAATAACTTCAACACATAGTTGAGACCAAATAAAATTTCGCGCTAGATTGCACATGTATTGAATTGCCATATACATTGCACCAAATGTTTGTTACTGGTTCATACTTAAAATTTGATGGCAAATATAACGTCATGACCAAATGTTTGGTAGCGAAAATTTTGTTTTGAGGGCGACTATGTTTTCAGCCTTACACAACACTCCTTTAAAGGTGCAATTCATGATTCTGGTGTGACAAAAACCTCATCTATTTTCTACCTAAAAAGAATATAGCACAACATAAATGTATGCTGAAAATGTCACTGTTATTACGACCATTTAGATCTCAAGTTCCAAGATTTTCAGCATTTTAAAAATTCCCCACAGGTTTCGTAACTATGTTGTAATTACTGCCCAAACGGTAATTAGAAAATGGCACATTTTTCAATTTTCTCAAAAATGCAAGCACATTAGAAAGAATGGTTTAAGGATTCTTGTCAGCTAAAAAATCAATTTTGACAGAGGGGACCTTGAGCATGAAAATGGATCAAGAATTGCCCCTTTTAAACATTTCTTTGTTTATTCCTTAGAAATTCCCAAGACCTGTTGTACTTAGATCCAATGTTAACTACCACTAGCAGACAGGAGCTATTTTATGTCATGCTTATGAGAGATTAATATAATAAGATGATTGGAGACCGTCCATCCCAAACCAGCTGTAAATGCAGCCTCCTGTCATTTTATGGTCCGTCAAAGGTTGTCAGGGGAGTAAAATGTATTTCCGAGTTCCAAGCCCTATATTTTCTGTTGTTTTCCTCAAAATATACAATATATTTCATATTTCCAATCACGAAACTTTGCTGGTGTTTTTCAAAGTAAGCACAATGAGTTTGAATCTGTCAAAAAATCAATTACGGCAGATGACGTCTTTGACATGTATTTTCACCTGTAGCGCAAAATGATGTTTGCTGCATTTACAGCTCGTTTGAGATGGACGGTTACATTTTTGATTGATGGAGGATATTTCATCATCAATTACTGACTTTTTTGCAGTAAAGCTGCACAAATATACTATGGTAGAATAAACAAAACACAAGTCCACATTAAGGCTATATAGACAGGTGTCGTATTGGTCCCTATAAGACTCCAAAATCCTAAGAATAAGCAATATGACCAGTTCAAGTCCAGTGTTGGAGTCTACACACAAGACTCTGTCTAAAATCTGATATGGACTGGTGTATCATATTCAAGCCATGTCAATGAAGAATCTAATCAAGTGTAATCGTTTAAGCTGATATTGGTTATCATATGTGGATGTTAAGGCCAATTTCATTACCAGGAATAAATAAAGATGATCTCTGAGACTGGTCAAATTACTATTGTGCTTAATATTTTCACCAGGATACAAGACTATCTTGGATGCAGCACATGGACTTGATTGCTGCCCTTGTCTGCTATGTCAATGTTACACAAACAAAAATGTTTTCAAAATAAGACATGGTGTATTGATTCATCAACTAAGGCTATGGTCACAATACTTTGTACAAACAGGTACCATACGAACCAAATGCAGCAAGCAAAGTGAGCAGCAAGGCCGTCGCCTGCTGCCCATAGTGCTTCTAGACGGACTAAACAGTATTGTGACCATAGTCTTAGGAAGTATAAACCAAACTATGAAGCAAATAAGCTACAGCTAAATGTTGCAAAATGTACCTCTGCATAGTCAAACGCATTCATAACTGTGTGACGATATGCAGGAACACTTATCAGAACAAAAATGAAACTGGAACAGTTACAGAATAACTTTGGTTTATTTTGTACTTCTAGCAAAACTGCTTCTGTCTACATTTAGGCTGCGATCACATAGAAGTATACGGTATTCACTATACGCTATTTGATGGCTATATGTTATACAGGCACGACGAGCTACACGGTTTTTGCGAATAGTGCCCTCTTATGTGACCCGGTACTGGTATTTTACTTCATACTAAACTATAAATGGTTCATCCTCAAACATGAATGGCTTGTCCAGACGAACAGAAACAGCATGAAGTTTAGCTTTCGACTTTTCACGTCTTCGATTGAATACACATGTGACATGCCCAAGTGAAATCATGCACTGAAAAGTATAGTTCTACGTGATCCCAGCCTTAGAGTTCATACAAAGTGGTTTCAATAATTGTCAGCAAGGATAAGGGCAACCATGGCTTTTCATTGCACTAACAGTACATCATGGTCTTTCAGATAAGTTTTGTGTTTTAAGTATCCATCTTTATCATTCTTTTACTATATTCTTGCAGCAATACCAAGTTTTATATGCGGGAGAGAAATCAACTGTTACATTAATGTACTTGTCACATCATCATGGAGAGTAAAACAACATTCTATGACAAGTTTTGAATGCAAGCTATTTTGAAAAGGAAATCAACTGAGGCATGAGCAAATACAATGTGACTGTGTATGTCTGTGAATCTACGTGACCATCATGATAAAGGGGAAAAATTATATGAAAACAGGCCATTGAGACAGCATAATGGACTAGGCAATAAATAAGGATGCAATAAAAGGTGTTAAGAATGAGAATGGGAATAAAAATAAGAACTTAATGAGGAAAATATTGCTCAAGCGGCTTGATTTCAGCCAGATTGCTTTACACTTGAAAACAATTGGCAGCAAAGTCAATATTGGCAAAGTCAAATTGATGCTGCTTCATTTCCAATTCCAGCACTGGCACATCCCATACAAAATGAAGAAGTATTACAAAATATTGCAGGACTGCATGCATTACTTCTAGCAAAAACATGCCAGAACAAAAACAATCATTTTAAACCCGGCAAAGATCTAGGGCCTAGATCCACAAAATAAGAAAAAGCAATAAGATACAGATAAGAATCAGCCTTAACATGAGGATATGTAGAACGAAATCCGGATCTCCCAAACTGGGTCAGATTTTGTGACACAATTCAAGCATACAGGGCTCAGACATCTCTAGCCTAGAGAGCAGAGATGGAAATCATTGAACTGGAGTAAATCAGCAACTATTTCGTGAACTTTATTTCAACTGAAGCATTTCTATGACTCAATCCAAGTGAGACCAACATGTGTTCAAGAACAAAGTCAAAAGTACTAGAAAGTGCTCACAATGGTTCATTTGATGCTGCATTTCGTCGGTTGAAACCAACAAAAAAAAGTTGATCATTATCTTTTTTGAAATCGGTTTTTTTATACAAATCTATGTTTGTACCAAACATGAAGTTTCTACTATCTAGTTAGCACATGTGTGCTATTTCTGGACTAACATTTAGTCATATCCATTCAGAAAAAGGCATGTATAACACCCTAGTCACATAAGCCGCAAGAAGCCGCAACCCTGCAACGCCGGTATGACATCAGTATGACACCGGTGAATGATTGCGATGCCCAGTCGGACACCGGTGGTTATGTGACCATAACTGAGACATCGCATACAAACTGCAAGGTTTTAATTTGGAATTAAATTGTTGCGGCATGCTTCCGGCATCTATACGCCTCACGGACACTGGCCGGTGTACGATCGACATCTACTGAATCGACGCCATAAACACATCGTAACCTCACCTCAAGGTTATGTGACCAGGGTATCCGCTGTAAATCCATCTGTTATTTACTAGCTTTATTCACCGTAGTGTTGTAGCGCTAGGCCTGGTCCAATGCATCTCATTTTTTTTCTTTACCCATGTAAATTGCTAAATCACTAATCAAACATTTATATACTCTGTCCAGGTAGACCCTTGAGGCCTCTCCACCCCTCCCTTAACTAGTGAGGGCAAAGGGCATGTTGCCATGGAATCTTGTGATGCTTTCCAAACCATATAATAGGAGCTTTTAAAATGAATGCGCACTTGTGAAACTATAGGCATATAAGTGGAATATTGCGTGCTACATTTATTTTCACGCTTTTGTGCAAAATTAGGATTCCACTAAAATAAATGTACAGCGAAAAATAGTATTTATATACCGCTACACGTAAAAAGTATCATGAGCGTGAAAAGTAAACAGTGCAAAATGACTCAAACTTAGACATGCCCAAAAATTACTGAGCACCAAAATATTCATGTTTATAATACCGTGAGGCCAAGAAAAAAATTGTTGTGTTGCCCTCAAGTGGAATTTCTGAAAAAATGAGTCGGTCGGTCGGATTTTTTTTTTTTTAATAATTTATTTAAAAAGCACCTAAATTATGAAATTTGGGTGCATTTTCCACTATTTTCAAAATATTTTCTCAAAATACACCCAATCTGAGCAAAATTGGGTGCTTTCCCGACCCAACTTTTTTTTTTTTTAATTTTTGAAAAGGGTCGGTCGCTGAGGGCAACACAACAATTATTTTTTTTGGCCTGATTGTCTGTGCATTGTTCGTAGTTCGATTAATAGAACCCTTGTTTTTCGGGTGACACAAACCAACATAACTAACAAGTCCAGTAATCTAGAAAGCCACTTTACTACCTGAACGGAGGGGCGGTCAGTCTGCCATGCAATCAGTCTGCTATGTAGAATTCTGGCTTTCTAGTAAAGTGGTATGATGTGATAGTGGATTATATTGTGGATAGTAACAAAGAAAAAATCAAGGTCCTAGGATCGGACTACATTGTTTATTTTGCTTGTCAGATTTGAAAACGTTATGGAATAAGTTTTTTGATGTACCAATTTTGTTCTACTCATTTAGGGGCACTGACCCTGGGTGCTGGACACCTTAGATACGTCCCTGCTCCCCTACCTCGCCTCAGTGCCATGAACTTATTCGCAACATTATTTCCCCGTCATATGTCAGTATTGCGACCTATTGGTATCAGGCACTTGTTTTTTTCTTTATTTTCCCTTCTCAATACCTCTTTCATTTTAGTCTTCATCATACCTTAAGGCCATGATACAAATTGTTTCTTCACAGAAAGATGCCACATGGTCTCAATTTTATGAACACATTTAACACAATATCAACATGCAAAGTTCATGGTGCAATATCCAAACAACATGCACATTAATGAACCTTGTCATGATCAATGAGACTGCTTTTCACATTGCTTCTGGTTAAGATTTACTTGTGTATCCGCTATCAGATACAATGATCATCTTGTCAACTATTTTAGCAGTTTCAGACGTCATGAAAACTAAAACGACACTTCAATATCATGATGTAAAATTTTAAAGCAAATAATGTCAAAATGCAAACAAATAAATAGACAACTAGTCCTTTATTCAAAATTTTAACAAATGGAGAGTTTTAAACAAACCAACCATTGATTACATAAATAAGCTGCAAGGGAATTGCTATCCTTTCCACAACAAATCCACTTTTCTGTCAGACTATGACTCTATCTTATACCTATCATATAAAGTTAC
>JXSR01S025825.1:97496-110473 GCA_000969725.1 Ophiothrix spiculata
AACTATTTTTAAACACTAAAAAATTGTTTTTCAACATTTCAAAGACATTAACAGCATTTTTTCATGAATTATGAAAAAATCACACTGTATGACTAATTTTTAATTAGTCAAATAAGACATGTTTTTTGATTAATTAACGTTTTCAGTGTAATGTAAATGTAATTTCTTGAAGAGGTACCTTGATTGTAAAACATGGTATTCAGATCAGTCACAGACCCTGACTACACTAAGAGGGTATGGATTATTCAATTGTTGATACCACTCTTCTTAATTTTAAACTGCTCTTCTTAAGGTGTCTGGTCCACGCGCCATCCAGGCGTACCAGAACGCGCTAGTGGCCGAGTTGGTAAGTGCCGCAACATGCATGCGCATTTACTCGTGAGTAGTGTTTTGAAGCTAAAAATTGCCATATTTTAATATTTTTCTGGAAAATTAAGTCGCTGACCCCAAATTTTTATTGTTTTATTTGAAAGAACATACTTGTGCGCAACTTGTGAAAAAATTAACAAAAATGCTCGGTTAGATTTTTTGAATTAACACTAAATAATTTCACTTTTGCCACATTTCCCATAGACCCCTGTACTAATTTTTCCCCAAAACCCCCCCAAAATGCTGTTTTTAAAACGACTCTCATGCAAAAACGAGTCCGGTGACCCCCAATTTTTATTTTAAAAATCGGTTCTACATCGATAAAATATCATTCATGCCGATTTTTACTAAAAATCTTCGGGCAGATCTATCATGGACCAAACACCTTAATTGCTAAACAACTGCTCTTATTTATTCCAGAGGAGCTTTACAGACTGCTCTTCTACCGCTCTTGAGTGCTCCAAAAGAGCAATTTAAAGCTCTTCTGAAAATTTCAAAAATGAAGCCCTGACATTGAAATAAATCTTAAACAATGGCACAGGAGAAAACACATCATACATCAGTGTCACTGCTCTACAAGATAACTCAATTCCTTACTCTCCAGCCATGCAGAATTCAGCAGCGGTTATATCAACTAATTTTGATTGGTAATAAGTGAACTTTTGTGAATATTCATTAACATTGTCCAATTGCGATCTGTGTATCTCATACATCATCACACAATTCTTTGAACGTGTGCTCATGGCAATCCAAATTTCAAAATTCCATACTAAAATCTGCACAAATATTACAAAGACACAATTTACCAGATCGGATATTTTTGCGTGCACACACTATGTACACTTTTCAAAAAAAAATCATAATTTTTCTTTCAACCATTTTTGCTCCAAAATATTTTCCCCTTCCCTGCATATTTCCTTTGCTCCCAGTTTGAAAATCCTGGCAATGCATCGGTTGGACTGCATGTAGCCACTTGAAAATTACATTTGATATATAACAGCAAATATTATGATTAGTTTATCAGTTATTCTAACTCAATTGAATATCAGAATGCAAGAGTGATCCAAAGTCCACTGGAGTAGTATTTAAGAAACACACAAAAACTTCACAGTACGTCTGATGTTTAAGTACTGTCAATTTGGCTCACAGGGTTGGTTAATGAATCCAATTGCCATATGAAACATGACTTTTCTGAAGTATTTTTGCTTGCAATGCTTTGCAGGGGGTCAATTTAGACAGTGGACTTGAGTCAGTCTTGCATTCATATGTGCTTTGTGTATTAAATTTTATATAAAAATGGGTGAGATTCATCTGGTTCTAATATTTTGTGCAGCAATGCGTTTGTGCAGTAATGTGTCTGTGCTTATGCTCTGCTTGTCCGAGCAAAATTTCATTGAAAAAATCAGTTGGATAAACGGTATTTTCACATACTTGCTGTGGAACTTTTCCTTAAAAATAGGTTTTTCGACCGTCATTTTGAAATGAGACTACCGATTTTCAATTTGTGCATGTTTACTAAGTAATATAGACAGAACCTACACTTAAAACACATTGGCCCGTATTCCAGAAAGATGTTTAGCTAAACCATTGTTTAATTGAGCATCAACTGTCCAGGAATGATACGCATCATTGCAGCTTTCAAGCAGAACAGTTCAATGAGTCGTGCTGTTGACGAGAAATAAAACCTTGATTTAGCTAAACACCTTTCTGGAATACGGGCCATTATCTTCCAATTTCAAGATGAATTTTGGCCGAGAACATGGTTTTGAGTACTCATGATACATTCAATTCAATAAAACAACATATGAATGCAAAACTGACCCAAGTCCATGGATTTTTACAACTTTTGAATACATATAGGACTTTTTGGGGCACTTGCAGTGCCGATTCATTTTAGTCCTTCACACACAAGGTAGCTGAAGTTATAATATAGTTTGTCCTGTGTATAACTCATTTTTTGAAAAAAGTGGACTGGGTCAGTATTGCATTCTGGTATTCAATTGTATACGTTTGTAATGCAATAAACCTACTTGTACAAGACTTTAAATAAGTAAACAGTTGCTATGTCGCCATGCATTCTTGAATATATAAAACAATGGGAAAGTCAGATATGATCACCAAGACATATCTCACAGAAAATAGTCACCAGATATATGATGAATTACATAAACAGATTCTAATTCACATAAACCTATTTAAAAATCAAGATTCAAATCTGTTTTATGAATCCATGAAGAATTAATTAAATCAGAGAAACTGATCAATATCACTTTGCAATTTAGTAAGATCTTCTATTTGACTCCAAAATATTATACGGCTTCACTAACATTTTAAAGGTGCATTGGACAAAATGTCACAATTTTATCTGTGGGTGATATATACCTTACAAAATGTCAAGTAGAATTTTGTTTTACACAGTCATCTTGGATATGATGCTATTCTCTTTTATAAGTGTGCATTAAAGCAATAAGCCAGTTAAGTTTTATTTGTAAAACATTGGTTGCAGATTAATCAAGAGCGATTTCAACTTTCGTCTATTTTCATGGAACAAAAACAACATACAAAATATAAAGTTTAGTAAAAATGTCAACAAACTTAAATGCTCAGCTTAAAATATGTTTCATAAAAACATGATATTAGTCAAAACATTCCACTATTCATTGGAAATCATGATTACAAACCCTGTGTCATGACTAAATCATGCTATACACACCCACAACAAATTAACAAGCTTCAAATTTGACAATCTACCAAACTACCAACGGTATACTATACAATGTTGGCACTTAGTATTTCCGCAAGCTTAAAAATGATCAAAAACCTCAGTCTTTTAAAACCAACAACCTACAACCATCGAACATTCTTCCTATATATAACTTATCTATTCAATTTGAAAAAATCTATGTTTCTTTTGATATTTGAACTCCCATTACCAAAATATATAAAATATAGACTCTGTCAAAAAATGTTGCAAGCCGGATTAACAAGCTTCAAATTTGACAATCTACCAAACTACCAACGGTATACTATACAATGTTGGCACTTAGTATTTCCGCAAGCTTAAAAATGATCAAAAACCTCAAGTCTTTTAAAACCAACAACCTACAACCATCGGAAATTCTTCCTTAATATATAAAACTTATCTATTCAATTTGAAAAAAATCTATGTTTTTTTTGATATTTGAACTTTCATTACCATAAAAATTACTGATTTTGCCTTAGAAAGCCGATGTAACACAACTAACGACGACATGTGTTCACACTTACGGAAAGTCGTTGAATTCGTGTTTACTTCCACGGCGCATTTACCTGGAGCATACGTCATTTCCGCAAATTACAATTTGAGTTCATTTCAATTCAAGTTAAACATCGTAGCATGTGAGAACAGTCTTAAGTCGAGTTACTTTCCACTAATCCGAGGTCGTGTTTGAAATTTAAAATGACCTCGATGTTGACTTAAGACGACTTTTATGTGTGTCTAAACAGGGGTAAAAGTTACACTCAAGCTTCGTGCAAATTCACTGCCAATGTTTTGCGGTTACTACAGGAAATACTAAGAAACATTTAGATGATTAAGCCACAGCATTAGTCAACATATCGAATCAAAGATGGTACGATAACCCTGTCAACGATAATTGAAAACTACCATCTCAAATGTTAAGATATGATAAACAGAAGACGAAAAGAGGCCATTTTGGATGTTTTTCTTGCATAGAAATCTCCAAGATGGATGATGGATCAGCGGAATCCTGTGGTGTCATTCATCATATAGGATTAGTATGACACTTGAAAGCTGACACTTCTGACTGCCCTATAAATGAGTCAGAAAAAAGGCCTGATCACTTAAAAGTGATAAATATCACATGTGACCAATTTCTAGACTCTAGAATTTAAAATAAAGTCAAGAACTTTCTTTTTCCAGTTTTAAATGCAGAAGGAAGACCGGAGTACCCGAAGAAGAACCTGCAGACTCCAGAACGATTCAGCCTGTCTTGCCACACTGATGAAATGCAGATATCACATCACTAAAGTCAAGATCTTTCTTTTTTCAGTTTTAAATGCAGAAGGAAGACCGGAGAACCCGAAGAAGAACCTGCAGACTCCAGAACGCTTCAGCCTGTCTTGCCACACTGACGAAATGCAGAGATCACATCACTCCAGTGTTACAGGACCTTTACTGGCTGCCCGTGTCTAAGCGCATTGAATATTTGTTGTTTTAAGTACTTCTGCATAATGATACACTTTCTTGAGTTATCCTTGGTTAGCATAAGACTTCTTTCTTTCTTTACCTAATCAATATAATATGCATAGATGAAAGATTTCAGTTTGAAGAGTCTTCAGCAATACTGGACGAAACCAAGTGGCAGAAAGAAACCAAAGAAGACATTAGGTGCATCCCATCATGCATTTCTTCCTATGAGATTATTTGTATCGGAAGTTGTTTCAAGCAGTAGTGATTAATTTCCCCCTAAATGCACGATTACAAATATTTGATATTAATTTAGGGTAATTTCACCACTAAAGCTCAACACAACCTTCTATAAAGATACAAATAACCAATAAGGAGCAATGCATGATGGAAAGCACTTGATGACTTCTTTGAGAGGAAACAGTACAGAAGAGTGCAGATCTCCATAACACGTCCAAATATGGAAGCAATTTCAAAACTTTGTTTCAAACTCAAGAGTGCAAACATTCTTTCTGTTCTTCATCTTTGTATGTTTTTTTTTTCAGATCTGTGACATTTATGTCAGATTACTAACAAATGACTTATCCATCTATAATAGTCTGCATCACACCTGTCCTGTAACAGAACTTTACATGAAATAATTAATTCCTACATCACAATGAACAAACATTAATCATACTTTGTATTCCATTAACCTACACCAATGTGAAAATTCAAATCAGATGGTACATCTTGTCCGAATCAATTGCATATGGCACCTAGGGGGTACTTGGATGTTTTTGTATGGGATGTCAGCCCCAAGTTTGAACCTAACCCAACTTTATTTAGACAAATTGCACTTAATATATGTTTAGGGATTTCTCACCAAATATGGACCCATGTTTAGGGATTTTGGAATATGGTACAGAAGCAGGTAACACTGAGCAGGGGATGTTGGAGAATCCCCTCAGCCATGGGATTTTTTTTTAATTTGAAGCGTAAATATCACAATTTGAGCACCTATTTTTAAGGACTTTTTTCTAAATTGTAAACCCATGATTCTGAAACTAGACCAATGTTCAGCGAGTTTACATCAAAAACCGACCCATTTGGGTGGTACATCCTCGTATAGTGTTTCTATGGATATGGAAGTATCCCCTTCCCCCTGGGATATGGCACAGGGGTTCACGGGTGCTACAGGTACAATAACTTGGCAAACTAGGGTGGAATTTTGACTACTATGTCTGAATCACTATGTGTCCATCCACTATGATTGTAAAGTCACCGTATCGCAAGATCAAGAAACAGGGCAGTATATCGACAAATGCATCATTTCGTTGAATTTGATACAGTAATTGTGAGATCCAAAGCAGATGGTACGTATATCTTGTCTGAACCATGACATATGGCATACTAGGGGTTCTCAGGTGCTGTGTACATGTGCAAAAAGATGGCAATCAAGGGCAGGGTGGGGTTTTGACTAATCATTGTGTTAAAATCACTGTATCAATAAATTGAGACATACAGCTGATAATGTCTATTGATTGTTTCAAATCAATTTCGGACACAAACTGACGATCTGAATCCAGCTACCGTGTATCAAGAAGTTGTGAAAGGCACAGGACATCAGGAAGAACGCAATGGCATTTCAGGGGGGGGAGCACTCCCATATATTGGCACGTGTCATGGTCCTGTCGATAGACCCCTTTTTTTTGCTCCGCCCTCACCCAATGACCCCCCTTTTCACTGAGCTGTCACCCAATGACCCCCTATTATTTTGAAAGTCAACCCTTTTTATGGTGACTCTCATCCATTGCCCTGATTTGTCGAGAATTTACACCGAATGACCCCCTTTTTTCGCTAAATTTGTCAATTTTTCCACAAATTTTACGAAAATTTCGAAGATCAGCGATTTCGTAAATGTCACAATTAGGCTTATTTTGTTCAAAAACTGACACCGAATGACCTTGTTTTTCGCCTTTGCCAACAAATCGGTCGAAATGACCCAGTTTTTTGACCCTCTACACCGAATGACCCCCTATTTTTCAATGTATTTCTCACCTATTGCCCCTACATTTCGAAAGCCGGTAGGAGCAGGTACGTCACTTTCATATTTGAGTGCACCCCCGGGGGCATTTCAAATAAGCAGGGACGGTTATGGCTTTTTGTAATTTTGCCTGAATTTGCCTGAAATTGTGAATTTCTCAATACTTTTGTACAGTGAAGATCCAAGCATTTTCCTGAATTCAGGCAAAAACCTTAAGATAATCATGCCTAAATAAGTAATAAACTGTACTGCGACATTGTGCACACCCAAAAAGCATTGAGTATTTGCTTAAAATTGCACACACACAATTCTGTTATATGCAAGCCTCTGAATTTTCATGTCCAAAATTTATTTGAAACAACATTAAAAAAGCATTGATCATTTCGTTAAAATTAATACAGCTAAAGCTGTGGTCACAATAATCGTACGATCAGCCTACGAGCAGTGTTTAGTCCGTTTAAAAGGATCACGAGCAGTGGGTAAAGAGAGCAGCGAGGCGTCGCGTGGTCCTATTAGATGTACTAAACACCACTCGTAAGCCGCTCGTACGATTATTGTGACCAAGCTATTAGGCAGAATCCAAATCAGGTGGTACAGCTTGTCTGAATCAATTACATGGTTCTAGTGAATGAGGTACAAAAAGCTGACTAACTAGCCAGGGTGAGAAACTAATCCACTGAATCACATTCATGTCCATCCATCACAAACTGATCACAAAGCTGGTATATCACAAAATTGAGATACATCGCAATCTATCTATACTCTATAAACCTTGGAGTATGCAACAAGCAAACAAACTCTGTTACAAGATCCAAAGATTATCCCTTGTATTCTAAAACATTGTGAACTGTTGTTTTTGTATTGTGTAAGAGACTAGAATAATTGATTAGGATTTAGTTTGACCAAATCACTGCATATTAATAAAACTTGGTACATGAATCTTTCATGATTTTGGTATTATTTTTGGTTAATTTTGTTGCTACCAAATGGACATACGTTTATTTGAATATTCCACATGATTGGGTACATTCTTATGATTCGAAAAGTACTGACTAATTTATTTCCGCATATGGTCATATTGGTTTATGTGTGCTAATCGGTGGCTTGTTGCATACTTCAAGATTTATAATAGAGTATATCAAAAAAGCCATCATCAAAAGACAAAATTGCTGTAGTCAAGGTTTCAAATTCTGATAAAATGTAATAAACCTAAGATCCAAAGTCTTCACAAAGTCTCTATACTTTGATTAGTACTGATCAAAGTTGTCAATAAAGAATAAGTCAAGCTGCTACTGTGCAAAGACAAAATATCAGTATTATGTTCCGGGTGACTGCAAAATGTTACTTCTAACAACAAAATCTGTCTAGTCACTTCAAAATCAAAATTTCAACAATTATGAAAAAGAAAATTGGTAATTTACAGCACACCTGCAATAGTTCATGCTGTTATTTTTAGTATTGAGATACGATGGATAAGTTCACCAGGACAAAATGTCAAAACATAATTGAAATAGTTAGGGATGTCAATATACAGGTAACTGAAACTTGCTTGATGTTATCAACACAACTACGGCAACTACCTTATACATATAGTTAACCCGAACACCACTGAACCTCACAAAATCAAGGAAAGTCCAAATACATCATAGACCGAAAAATAACTATGATCACGAAAAAGCTGCAAGAGTAGTGTCTACTCATTGGCTTGCATTAGTGAACATTGCATCGGAGTACAAGGGGTCCAGACCCAAACCCAGAGGTAACCATCAAATTTTAACATGCAAATTTATAAGGAGGTGCTCTTAACTGTAAGGGTTACAGGTACAGTAACACCCTGTATTTGTACAGACCTGATTGCCAATCTTTCTTTGAAAGTACATGGACAAGATTCCTCTAAATTGTAATATCACTATAGATGTGGGTATTGCTACATCTCTCAACTCCTCATTCACAGAAA
Source organism: Ophiothrix spiculata (assembly GCA_000969725.1). Lineage (NCBI taxonomy): Eukaryota > Metazoa > Echinodermata > Ophiuroidea > Amphilepidida > Ophiotrichidae > Ophiothrix > Ophiothrix spiculata. Next base: position 106,038 of record JXSR01S025825.1, read on the forward strand.
ACCTTGAGCCTGCTACAATCTCAGCACTGAAGAATATCATGGGAACCAATTATCCTCCTGGATCCAGAGGAAACCGATTTGAGCACTTGACTCATAATACAGAAGTTCAGGGTTCGAGTCCTGTTTTGTCACAACTGCCTGTTTCCTTATGCAAGACTTTGATTCTAATTTGTTCATGGTTCGGTAGTCACATAAAATCATTGTCCCCTATGCAAATGCTCCAACATGGGGTGCTGTATACAGTGTATATGTGATGACTCACCCCACCCCCAAAGGGGGACTTTGCGACAGAACACTTTTTGAGAAATTGGTGAAAATAGGCCGCGAAAAATAAAGAAAATAATAAGAATTTCGAGCAGATTTTCTGTTGTATAACTTGATCACCTAAATCAATTTCAACAAGTTATGTGTCATTTGAAAGCTTAGAAAATGCTGTAAAAGACGAAATGATAAAATCAAAATTGATGTCATCTGCAAAGTCGCCCCTTTTGGGTGAGCCATCACATATTTGGTATGTTATTGGAAAAATTGAGGCCCTATAGAAACTATATATGTCAACAACTGTCCTCTGCTCAAGCAGACACCAGCTAGGCCAAACCAGAAGCTATAATAAATCTAAATAAAGCTTAGATAAGCACAGTTAGTACTAATAGCTCTTTAGCTCTGGAAAGGAAGAGTACATGAAATTTTAGATGATATGACCTCCATACCCTTCCAAATATTTTTACGGCACTTAAGAAATCTTTATGCTAACAATCTTGCCTTGTATGCATTTGGGCATGGGTTCAATCCAATGCTCCCACCAAGTGAAATTAGATTTAGGCACGAGGGATTTCTAAATGCAAATTTAGGATACATTTATGATGTGTCTTTCTATTGGCTCACGGATGATATTACAAAAATCATATTTTTACCTATCCTAAAAAAATAACAAAAAGTGATCCTATAGTGATCAACTTTATTATGAGTCAGTTATTAAATTTGCTGGGGTTCATGCATGAGCCCTATTCGTAGCAAAGTAATTTTTAGTTTATTTGAGGCACTATATTTCTGAATATTGAAATAACACGAGCCACATCGCGTATGGATACCCAATAAAATCTTGCAATAAAGAGGCATGGCCAACATCGCCTGATTCTGAGGCTGCATTTATTCCTCATGGCAAGTGTACTCACTGATACTATGTCAACACCTACCCTCCGATCAAGTAGACACTATTAAGGCAAAAACCAGAAGGAATATTGTGATGGACAGAGGAAGTATGGCAAAAATAGAATGAAAACTTGGACGAGTGTAATAGCCCTTAGCTCTTCAACTCCGAAAAAAGAAGACATGCATGATAATCTAATAGATAGGTCCTCCGTTCTATAATTCATTAATATTTTTAAGCACTTTTATAAGAAATCTTCAGGCATAACCAAAACATAGGTAATCACAATGTTATAATCAAAATTTTATAGGGCCTTGTTTGACTTTGCATTAGCCTGGGGGTTACTTAGTATAAAAGGGTTATGGGGACATGCCGCAAATTCCAGTAGCAATTCAAATCAGGCTCCCCAGTATTTTAATCAATCCTTTTTCTTCACAAAATGTGGTATTTTGATGGGTTTTCTTATCAAAATCTTTCAAACTTGGCATCAAATGAACAAATTTTTTTACACGTTACACAACAAAATTTCATGTGGCAAAATAGCGCAAATCAGAGCAATAACGTAGGGAGTTTTTGAATAAATTTGATTCAAAATTTAGGATATTTAGTATATGGATGGGTCCCTTTTTCTTGAAAACTTTCCATGTTAGAGCAGCAAACCTTTGGAACAATGTTGTTGAAAACTCCCCGGGTATATCGCCGAGCGGTTAGAGCACGGGTCTCGTAATACAGAGATTGTGGGTTCGAGCCCCGGGCCGGGCGGTTTTCATCTCCTTGTTTCCTTGAGCAAGAAACTTTACTCTACTTGCTCCGTGGTCGGACAGTCATGTAAAGCCGTGGGTCCCCTGTACGAATAGACTCCTTCATGGGGTATGCATGTTATGCAAGTACTTGTATCATTGATTGATAAGTCCTAACACTTTAAATGTCAATGGCTTCCCTCTGATCAACCAGACACCATTGAGGCAAAACCAGTAGCAATATTGAGATGGACAGAGGGAGTCTGGGACAATGAAAACCTTGCACAACATTACCTCCATTCATAAAACAATGATGCACAAAGCTCTAGGGATTTTTTAAAAACTCACAATGGTCAGCAGGTTGACTCTAATATATTCACCCATAGATAGATATCTTTTAAGAAGTCCAGTTGAGCTACACCCAGACCTTAAAGCAGTGCCCATCTAAGACAAGTAATTTCCTGTGTGATTATTTAGTTTCCATGACGCAGCATTCGCTTCTCTACCTGTAAACTGGCTTGTACTTTATCAAACTCAATCCTGCGAGGTTGACATTGCATATCCAGAATACACTACAATGTACTTTTTCAAGCCTCGTAGTACTACTGTTTGATTTATGGGACTTTTGGGGGAACGAAGAGAGCTAAATTTAACAACAATCAGTTCTCCATTTAGAAACTTAAAATGCCTGTTTGATTTTTGACAGATTTTGATTTAAAGACTAAAACAAGAACGGTTCACCACAAATCAACGATACATTGTTTTATAGCAAAAGCTTGAAAATGTCAGTGAAAATACTTGGAAATAAATATTTTCAGAACATTGCAATTTATTTTAGACTTTTCAAGTTTTCTAGGTTTGATTGACAGCTGTTAGTGCTGCTTGTCTCATATGTGAACTACAGCGTGCATTTTGTGATACAACTACTGTAAAACAAGAAATATTTGCTAGCAATTTAATTTCACTAATTTTGCTAATACCCAAAATCGCAAAATTAATTTGCCACTATTATTAATAATGTACAATGATTTCAATGGCATGCTGATGCAATTAGTGAAATTAAAATGCCGCCAAAAACCCCAGATTCTGAAATTCACAAAATTTTCTTTCCGCAAATATTTCTTGTTTTACAGTATCATGCTCCAAAACTGATACCAGTGGGATTGGTAAAAGAGTTGTATGATACGACTTTTTTCATATCACATAGAGGATTTTTTGCATCATAAAGAAGTTTACAATATGGAATTATCCTTTTGAGCAATGACCTATTATCTAGTACTAAGTGATAAAAGGAGATACAGTAAGTTTTTGATATATTTACTGAAAAACATCAGGTCTGACTCAATGTCATAATCTTGACAACTATGACATAACAACAGTTTTTACCTCAATACTCCATATTGATAAAGACCATTTTCCACTGATATCAAAATCAGAAGACCTTAACTAACCTTTTGAGCAAGTTAAAAAAATAAAAAAGAAACCTATTGGCAGTAGCTCCTTGAAATAAGAAAGGAAATTAGCAACCTGCAAGCCTCCAAGCTGTCACAACATAAGACACTAGTTGTTTCTTCTGAGGAAGTAACAACAAGAATACTACAAATCTGTTGCAATTTCAGCTTCAATCTTTGAGTATTTTGTCTGAGAGTGATATAAGTACAAAAGGGGTTATAAGGACGTGGTATAGGAAGAAGCGGACCTACATCATACGCAGCGGTTACGCAGCACAGTGGTCTAAAAATAGCTCGCGTTGCACTTCGAGCGTGGTGAAAACAACCAATACTTCAGCCAGTGATCCTGTCATTTTCTTTCTTTTTTAGCCAGACGAAAATCTGTGAAATGATGAGCTGTTTGTCATTTTGTTAAGACTTGAATACCACACATCTCATATGATTTTGGAATCGAAATATTTTGACAATTTGCTAAAATCAATCGAAGTTTCCGCGAGCCGGCATTTTCTCCATTGAGTTGAATGAGAAGTCGGCAAATGTTTTCACCGCGCTATTTGGACAAACGTCCCGGATGTAAAAACGCCCGGATGTCCGCTCCTGCCTATATCAATCAGTTTTTTTCTTCAGCAAAAATGTAGTTTTCTTTTCAAAATTTCCAAACATTTAGCATTTTTTATCTAAAATATAAATCAATTCCAAAAAAAATTATGAAGTAGTACATTTTTGTAGGTGATACACCACAAATTCCACAAACCACACAACACAAAATCACCAGTTCACAATATTGTAGAATACAAGGGGATATGCTATGGATCTCATAACAGAGTCTGATTGCTTGTTGCATACTTCAAGGTTTATAAAGCATAGCCTATTTTAAGATGTCACATTTTAAAGCAAATTGTGTTAGACAGTAGTAATAATGGCAGATTTTCGATCCAATTTTCTCCTATTTACCTGTAATGCAGTCTGAAATGGCTGAACTAAATCACTAAATTATGTCAGACACAAGTGATAAGTGACTACATTGGATTGCATTTTCTCCCATATGTCCATTTAATGAATTCTGAGTGGATTTTCCTCAGTTCTTTGTATCAC
>JXSR01S025828.1:23843-34469 GCA_000969725.1 Ophiothrix spiculata
ACGGAGTTCTTATTTGGGGAAACACATATGAAACATACCTAAACAAAATATTAAGACTTCAAAAATGGGCTATTAGAACAATATCCAACAGTCATTATAGAACCCATACGGGACCCTTATTCAAAAAATATAATGTTCTGAATATACATGACACGTTCAAACTCATCCTTGGAAGTTTCATGTATAAGCATCAAACGGACCAACTTCCAAACATTTGTTCTAATTATTTTACCAAACATGTTCAGACGCACAAATATAATACAAGAAATGCTCAGGATTATAGTATTAATAAAACTAAGAAAGTATTTTCTGATCGTGCTGTTCCGAATTGTGGACCATTCTTTTGGAACTCTCTGAATAACGACATAAAAAGATGCAAAACTACAAAAGAATTCAGAAACAGTCTGAAGAAACATCTATTGTCAAATTAAAGTTGAATCAGATTTATATGGAAATTTAATTACATAACAATACCTAATCGGAGCATTTGTCTTGTGTACTGTTATTTGTGTTCGTTTTGATGTTGTTGTTTTGACCTATTTTAGTAACTTATTTTGTTTTAGGGCATCATCAATTGAGGTCTTCTTGGCCTTTTGATGATGTCCTCAATATCATTTTTGTTTTATCTTTTGATGTGTATTTATCAAATGTGTGTACCTGTTGATATTGAAATAAAGTTTGATTTGATTTGATTTGATGAGTCGGGATGATGTAAATATTGATGTTACGTTACATGTCAATTAAGGTTGATTTCCATTGTTTTACAAATCTTTAAGAACAATGACATTCGAGTCTCTGAAACTAATAATGGCCGGGGCTACTCACATATGGAAGAGTGCAAACAAATTGGGGTCTTTGGGCGAAATTCAACAAAAGTAGGGTCTTTCCAGGTCAAATTGGCCTAAAATTTGCGAAATTTTCGACGATATGGCGATATTTTCGACGAATTTCGCAAACATTTCGAAAAAAATTAAGAAAAAGGTGGGTCTTTTAGTGACAAAAGTTGTTTAAGTGACAAGGGAGTTTAAAAAATAAGGGGTCATTGAGTGACAGTTGGTAAAAACAGGGGGTCTTTCGGTGAGAGTGAGCCAAAAACAAAAAAGGGGTCTTTTTTGTAGCACATGGTGCGTACCTCAAAGTTGAGTACATCCCCCGAGTAATAATGATGGCGTTTGAATGAAAATATCGCATTTAACGCCAAAATTGAATGTAAAATAATAAAATAAACAACTGATTGTGTCAAATATCGTCAACGTCACCATATCAAGAGATTACCAAATACAATGAAAAGATCAAGCGCTAAAATCAATTTTAACCATTATAGACGTTGAGTAACATTGGCTCAACCGAGTGAGATTTTATTCAATTTTGAGTGAGATTTTACTCACTAATGAGCTGTGAACTTTTAACTCAACAAAGAGCGAAATAATTTGGGAATGTAAACATGCTTGGGCTTATAAGAGAATGTTGGATTTTTATTTTGAAGATCATAAGAGCATGCCTTGTGCTTTGAAATGGATATATTACGTTTCTTGCATCTTAACATTTTTCCATGAAAGAAATGTTACCCTTTATCAAGTGAAATATCGAAGGAAGTGTACGCGTCCTTTTCTTGTCTTTTAGTTGTGAGAATTCAGTAACACGAATACCTGATATCAGTTCCGGCTTCTTTTTTGCAAGGATATCGTAAAGTAGAAAGGTACAAACGTGTCACTGAATATACTGCTGCTTTTATGGTAGACAGCATATATTAAAGGGAAAGTTCATCATTGATAGAATAATCTGTGTAAAATGCGAGGATCTGAAATTAATAATCAGGTTTTCAGCATAACATTTTTCCCAGGTAAGCATGTTTTTAATACATACAGGCTTGACATTAAATATGGAATATATTTTTTCTGTTGGTTTCCATCTTGAATAATTCGCCACATCTCGGTATATGAAAACTCCAGGAATGTGTATTTCTGCATATTTAAAGATATACATGTAACCTTTAAATTCAGACCCTTTTTGTGTATACCTAGGTGGAACAGAGAAAATGGGGAACTTGAAAGCACAAAAACTTCTAAAATTTGGGTCCAAACTCGTAAACCATAAAACGGAATTAAAGAAATTAAATTTGTCGTAATTTCTTTTATGCTTTACCTTGACGCTTGAAATTTTACAAGGTTGTTTTACATATTGTTGGTTACAAATTATGACCAAACACTGCTCGCTATGTTATCCATAAGAAGCGTTCGGCGCATGGACTCTTCATGCAGACATTCCACTCGTGATTGGAGAGTTCGGACAGGTCTCTCAGCCCAAGTATCAAGCACAGCCTAAAATTACTTCTGTACATGGTGGTTTGATGTAACTTGTTGTTCATCGATGTGTGACTTCAGCCGAGAAGTCCTCAATAAAGTTCATATCTGAAGATCTTACCAAACAGGGCAAGTGTCTAACACCATGATCTTTCATAAAACAAGCTCGTATTAAGAACATTTGTAAAGGTTCACTATATTCAAAGTGGCTATCATGTTAGGAAACCCCTGGAGAAAATATCTTGACCAAACACCTTTCCCAGCGACGCTTTGACTGAGCCACAGATCATTTTACATTCCGTGTCCCATCAATGAGATAACGTTGTCTTCGGAGCTAAGAATAAATTTGAAATACTGCCAAGATGGGCGTATCGGGGCCGCAGATGTATTAGATGAATTACAAGTTTTTTTGTGGCTCACAAATAACCTGTTGTTGCCAGCAAACAGGTATTCCTATTCGTATGCCATAAAATATTTGTTATTCCAACATCTTGTTTTATAAATCACAGAACAAGATTGAAAGGTACGATAAATAATGTTACGATTGCAAATCCATAGCAACTCTATTATAACTCAAAGAATGTCATTGAATAACACTCTTGAAATGCATCACACTTTGAGCCATTATTAAGTGTGATGTAAGATATACGATGTATCCTATTTATTGAATAATTAAAAATACAGACGAATACTCACCTAAAAATGTATCATTAAAAAACGATTGAAACCCAGTGATTCCATATGTAGATTTGTAATAACTGAAACAGTTATCAAGTTAAAAAGGAAAGATAACGACTAAACGATAAAAAGTTATCTATCTACGCAAAAATGAGTAATCTCTTAATGAGATGACTTAAATATGTGCAAAATCTTACGAACTTTAATCTGACGTGGCATTTTTTCAGCAAATCCATGTGTGTAAAATGTGCAAAACAGAGCAATTGGATTTTAAAACAACCTCTTATTACCTCTAACTGAATATTTGCTTCATCCTTCCCCTTCATAATATTGTGTTGCGTATGTTATGTAAAGAAAATCTTTCAAATTTTGACACTTCGTTTTATATATTCATTATCTATTTGAAGATTGAAGTTAAGTGTGTCATACACGATACCTGATATAATTTATGAATATTCTTATCTGATGCATATAAATTTGGAAATTTAGAGGGAGATAATATTATCTCGATTTCGTGATCAATATTTTATAAATTTCAGATGGTTATTTTATATATTTTCAAAACAAAAGTATCCAGAGTACCGTGCAAAGAAGAGGCGGAATCGGTACCAACTCGTATAGTTTGTTTTGTTAGGTAGGCTTAGAAAGAAAATCCTTTTTTAAAAGTTACATAAATTGGTATATGACAGTGTAGATAATATTGTTAGTACACAACACCTGAGTTCAAATGTGTTGTAAACATTTTTTATTAGTTTTTGTAAATTTAGCATATTTATAAATCGTAGTTTTTATTCACTGCGTCCACAAGTCCATGTAAACCTATTGTGTAGTATATTCACATTCACAAAACATTAAGATCTGGGCATTTACGATTTTGTAAACCAATTACCAGTGATTGCGAATTCTAGTGCTTAACTAATTGTGAAATAATTTTTGCAATCTTCTTAAGGTGTACAATTACAAATAATGGGTCTGTTTACGAGACATAATTTTCACCTAAGAAGACACTTCAATTAACGGGTAAACGAAATCAAAATCACTGCACAAAGCGTGTTTGTTTTTAGCAACTGATTTTGTTAATTTTAATTAGAATTGTATTACCAAACTCTGCCTACATGAATCTTTTTGTTCTTAGAATATGTTATCAAAGCAAATTGTGCATATATATGTCCCAAAACGGTTTTGAAAAATAATGCTTGGTTTTAAAGATATCGCGTGAGATTCCAGCAATTGTCATTTCAGTAAGGCTTGACGTCCAAAGACATTTGCTCACCCGAGATACATTCGCTCGCGATGTTCGCTCTGTCTTATTCGATGCAATGCAGTCGTAATGACGCGTACAATGATTGAATATTAGTTGAATCGATGTTAACATCGATTTAAAGAATGCTAACATCGATTTAACAAATATTCAAGCATTGTAAGTAATATTTTCTCTCCATTTTAGAGAATATGTCATAGTAAATATCATGAGCGAATGTCTCTTGGTTGAGCGAATGTCTTTGGACGCCAAGCCTAAGTAAGAGAAATTATTGTATCGGTCCCTTTACAGCCCATATAATTTCTATGACATATATATCCTTCGCCCGAAGGCACCACTTTCGGCGCAGTGTGATTAGTCAACCATGTTCGAGATGCAGATATTCAAAAAGTGTAAGAGATGAGCTTCAACTGAGTTTTTTGTTACTTGAAAATCGGATGTGTGGTTCCTGAGCTATGGATTTTTTAATAATCTATGATTGTTTTTCTCCAAAATAGAACATTATTTCTACACGCCACATGGTAGAAACATTTTTATATATCAAAGACATTTTTCAGCCCGATTCATTAACAAACGTTACGTCTAATTGACAAAAAAAATTAGAGCACAATGCTGCACCTTTCCTTACGTATTTTGAGGTTGTCAACTCTTTTGTGTTCATTGGGGAGAAAATATGCAGTGATCAAGCATTCAAATTAGACTGTGGGAAATCAGGAAATCGTATTTTATTAATAGAAAACCAGAAAGCCACCTAAAATGTCGTTAAAAATACTCATTCTATCATAAACAGACACACAAAATGTGGACCATCTTGTCATTTAAAAACGAAAGACACAGAAAACCAATTTTGTAATTTATAAGATGTCACGCAATATTACTCACTTCGTCATTTTAAAATTGAAACCCCTTTTTATCATAAGAAAACACGTAAAATATCACACAAGATTGACATTGACGTTTATAAAAACATAAAATATCACACATTTATGGTCAATTTTGTCTTTTATAAAACACTCGTAAAATGTCACACAATAGGGTCCATTTCATGATTTAAAATCTTGACAAGTATGTTACACAATATGGTCCATTTTGTCATTAATAAAAACCACAAATTCATGAAATTTGCTGAAATGACCATTTCTGAATATCTCTGTATCTTCGATATTGTTCAAAGTCGTTTGGGAGAAATTGCAAAGTGCACAAATATCCATGCAGGTAGAGTTTGGTATTAAATGATTTGTTAAAAAAATGGACTGAACACACACACCCCACACACACACCACGGTGACCCCCCCCCCTCCACACACCACACCTAAACACACCTCACCCCCCACACACACACACCCCCACCCACACACCAACAAGCATTATACAGTGATTTCGTTCACCCATTATGTAATTCAAGTGCCAAATGTTGGTAATTATAATCAGATGCATAGTTACTTAAAACTGTTTTAGTACTTCAAGCTAACACTATGTACCAGCAACTTATATTCAAAGTGTGAAGTCAAAATATTGAACGGTAATGGAGTTCTGTGATCTACATTTCTGATAACATGGTGGGAAAGCACGAAAATACAGCTAATTAAGTCATTAGTTATGCAAATAAGTCATTTTTTGATGTATAACCCGAAATTTATGTTATATTCTTAAAGCACATGATGTTAGCAGCATACTCTGAAAGTTTGAAGCCTGCACACAAAAAACTTTTAAAGATATGATCAAAACATTTGTTAAGACTTTAACACTTATGGAACCAACATTTAGTTTTTGGGCGTATATTTTCATCGCCCTTGTATGTACTTGACTAACTTTGCCATACGCTTCACTTGGTGGCAACAAAAAAACACACGATAGATTGTTCTATAATTAGAACAAAAGCATTATGAAACTGCATGAAAATCGTAATTTATCCGCAACAGAAGGTTCAATTTCAAAAATTCAAAAATATTTTTAAAGCAGTCTCTTTCAGCATATAGAGAAATATCATGTATTTTCAGTTGGATAATTTTTGACCTGAAGTGCCTAACCTAAGTAGTATTTTATTGTACGTTAACCCTGAAGAAAGAGTATTTCTAGGCTACGTCTAATTTATAAAATCGATGAAAATATCAGGCACTTAACGATTGTTACTTGTATAAAGATGAATTTAATAGTTGGTTGACTTAACATACATATACATACATACAATTGGTTTTTATAACGCTCCATTCCATATGATCACAGCGCTAAAATAATCAACAACAAAAAATGCATTAAGAAACAGAAAAGCTAGATATTTGAAAACAAATAAGTTTTCAGCGCTTTCTTAAATACAGGCAATGAAACAGAGCTGCGCACTGATACAGGAAGCTTATTCCACATTCTTGGGGCTGCAAATACAAAGGCTTGATCAGCAGCTGATGTCAGAAATCTGTAATTGAGTTTACTCTCATACAAGCGGGTAGTGTCACTAGCAGATCTAAGTCCCTCTCTGCCAGGATTATACAAAGTGAGCAGAGATTGAATATAATTTGGGCCAAGACTTGCTAAACACTTGTACACATATAACAAAACTTTGTATGCCACTCTCTCCCTTATAGGCAGCCAGTGAAGTTGCTGAAGTAGTGGAGACACATGATCTTTTTTCCTTGCCTGAAAAACAAGCTTAGCAGCCCAATTTTGTAGTCTTTGTAGGCGGTATAACAATAATAATACTCATTGATGGTCATGAAATAAGGTATCAGATTAAACAAACTGATAATGAAAGATTTCAACAGGTTAAAAAAAACCTAGATACATTGCAATGTTTATCAAGATGTGAACGTTTAAATTTCGTTGTTGATAGCATTCTGCACGACTGCTGACCGCTGTTGTTTGCATGGCAATCACATCATGATTACACTTCGCCACCAGACAATGTTACTAGGGATCAGTGTCAGCGTTAGTTAAAGTAGTCAACAAAAAAACTGCTCATGTTTCTTTGTTTGAGATTGAACAATTCGTAAACTATGCATTTGAAAACCCTAACATTTTGCGATGTTACCTTTATCGCGAATGAGACTAAATTAATGATATGTGACGCGATCAAGTGGAATGAGTCGGATGTCGGCAATTTTCATTTTTGATATTTTATTACAATCCAATTGTACATGCTTCATTTTGATTCAAACCCCTTCATTAATTTATGGGTCACATGGTTCCAGAGATACAACAAAACTTGAAACTTTCAAAAACAATGAAAAACAAAAGAATTTTCTACCTTTATTGTCACATCTCAAAATCAATATTCCCGACATCCGACTCATTCCCCTTGATCGAGTCACATATACAACTTACATTACAACAACTAGAAAAGAAAAACAAAGCATGATCATGACTTAAATAAAACAAAAGATATCCATAAAGATTCCAAATTTTTTATCAGATGGGTGAATTCCTTACATGCATTTAAGCATAAGTCTGCTTTATTTTGTTTTAAATTGAATACGACAGAATAAGAACATCCCAACTCCAATAGCTCCCTTCTGTTACTTATATCTATAAAATATAAATGCATACAAATCTCTGAAAATGCTTTCACATCAATAATTAGCATTTTCATGTCAATATCCTAATCATATTGTCACATTTGACCTTGTAGTTTACGTGTTTAGACATTTTTAGATAATTGTTATAGTGTTGCTATATTTAAACAACCATTACAAGAACATCCCAACTCCATGAGCTCCCCTCTGCAACTATATGCTAGGAAATTATCTAACAATGTCTAACAAAGTCAACTACAAGGTCAAATATGACACTATGATTGGGATAAAGACATGGAAATGCTTTCTAGTGATTTGATAGCATTTTCAGAGATTTATATGCATTTATGGTTTACAAAACTTAACAGAAGGGAGCTGTTGGAGTTGGGATGATCTTATTCTGGCGTATTCAATTGTGTCGGGCTTATTGGGTGTTTTGGGTATTTTTAAATGTTGTAAATTAAGTCAGTGCGTGACACATTTATACGTTAGGCGAACGTTGATATGTTGATGTGTGACTGAGACCTGAAGAAGGGTGTGAATTATAAAACTTCCAGCCAAGAATTTTGTTTAGCTTTAATCTACGAATGTATTGTTGTTGTTATTGTTTATCAAATTCAAGTAGATTACCTGCCATCACTTTATTCAGTTGAGAGCACCGATTGACGTGGGTACAAAGGAAAGAAATATGTAATTGACAAGAGCCGTAAGCAGAAAATTCAAACTTTATTTCCATTGAAAAATTACAGGAATAAAGTAAAGTACAAGAACAATAATTGAGGAGTAGACTGGAAGGCAATAAACTCATGTGAAGTAATCTACACCTTGTAAAAGAAACATATAATATGATTGATACTGCTACTACTATGTATGAACAATACAAAACAAGACACGACAAGGACGCAGACGGGATCAACATCGATCGGTGACTGACCGGGGTCCGTAGGGAGCCCGAATGGTGTCCGTGAGCGTAGAGACGCCGAAAGAATGCCGCAAGAATTTTCTGCTATGGTCACATAACTACTGGCCGAACGCCGAAACATTGGTATGACATCGTTGAAAGCTTGCGTTGTATGGCCGGTCACCGGTCGGCTGCTGGTTGTTATTGGACCATAACTGAAGACAACGGTATAGTAACAAGCCACAAGGTTTTAACTGAGAGTTTAATTCGTATGGCATCCTTTCGGCGTCTCTACGGATCACGGACACCGTCCTATGTTCGCACAGATATGGTTCAAGGGTACCCTGGAAAATCGAGTACATTTTAAGTACAATTCGAGTACAAATTGGTGTACTTGAATTGTACTTAAATTGTTCTCGAATCTGTGTTTCAAATTTGCACCTCAGGAATGTGTACTAGAATTGTACTCGATTTTTCCAGGGTAGGATACAGCTTACGGACTCCGCCCTGTGTTCGCACAGATATGGTTCCAGGGTAGGATACGGCTCACAGACACCGCCCTGTGTTCGCACAGATATGGTTCCAGGTAGGATACGGCTCAGGGACACCGCCCTGTGTTCGCACAGATATGGTTCCAGGGTAGGATACGGCTCAAGGACACCGGCCTGTGTTCGCACAGATATGGTTCCAGGGTAGGATATGGGTCAACTACACCGCCCTGTGTTCGCACGGATATGGTTCCAGGGTATGATACCCTGGTCACTTACCCCTCACTTGTTAGCTATGTTGTTGATATATTTTGGGGAAGAGAATAGAGACAGATTAGAAGGATTTTAGGAACAGATATTATCTGATTATTTGCTACCATTTTGGGGTATTACGCATGTTTTATGTTATAGCTGTTATATTGGAGAACGTGTATTATAAAGCTATTGATGCTGAGTTGCTGGATCGTACATTTTTTTTCATATTAACGTTGGACCAGAAGTTTGGGATTGTTTTAATTTTCGAAACAGTCGGAACCAGGCCACTGCACCCATAGGAGCAGGAGTAGTAGTAGCAGGAGTCAACCAACTTTTTAAGGTTCTTTATATGACCCTCAAACACAATTCGGATGTTCCCAAAAATAAAACGTGACCTCAAGCGAAATAAGATGGCCTCCGAATTTTCCGCACATTTAATACTCTTTTATTATAATGGCTAACAAGTATCTTGTTCAACACTTTGGCCCGTATTCTAAAAACGTGTTTAGCCTAAACCAGGTTTTAGTTGAACATCAACTGTCCAGGAATTATACGCATCGTTGCAGCTTTCAAGCTAAACAGCTTTCTGGAATACGGGCCTTTATGTTCGTTCAAAATTATTTTTTGGAAAACGACTTCTGGAGCTATAAAAAATTGATCTGACTCAAATTTATGACATATGCATAATATATTTCAAATTCAAAATGGCCACCAAAATGGTTTATAAAATAGCATCCAAAATAACCAATTTTTATTTAAAATTTCCCAAAACAGCCTTTTAATCAACATGAAATAAAATTTAGGGTTACAACATTATAATTTGCCCGCTAATTAGACTTGTATCAAAATCAAAAAGGCACCTGTTGAGAGATCCAAATTGGCAGCCAAAATATGTTTTTAATATTTTAAAAACATATTATATTATATTCTAGGACGTAGTATTTCAAAACATCGAAATGTTCCTTCAAAATAATAATTAGTACATATATTTCAGATGAATTGTTTTGTATAGGACATACAACGTGTTAACATTAGGTATCTCACATTATCCAGTTAAGATGCTATGCGATTAAAATTTAAACAATGATTTTTCGATCGAAAACCAGGTTAATAAATGCAATTGTCAGGTTCTTTTCTTCTTTTTTCAACAAGTTGTGGCAAAAACTTTAACAATCTAATCAATAAAGTTGTTTTTGATTTGACAACCGAGAAACAAGGTTTTTAATGTGATTAC
>JXSR01S025829.1:1728-25129 GCA_000969725.1 Ophiothrix spiculata
GTGACAGAGTTGTATACACAAAGTCAAAATTCTTAAAACGTCATATTTCTAGATGCTGACAGATCACTTTAACAGTGTTTTCATTGATTAAAAAATATTTTTTAGAATTTTGTCAATAAAGATGTTTTGGGTAAATTTTAGGAAAGTGTACTTGTTCCCTATATTTTGTATTTGTTTGAAATACATCTTTAAAAATTTAATTGGTTTAGGATAAAATAAGATATAAAATGTTTATCTCTGTTGCTTTTTGGTCCAGAACTTATGTGTCTTGCAATTTTCAATATCTTTTTAGGCAAAAAGATTATGCAAAAGTGAAAATTCTTATTTCATTTAATTTTTAGGCCACTTTATTTATGTGTGCAGCCAGTTTTAAACTTTTTCCCTATGAGTTGAAAATTAGAAGGATGAAATCTCAAAAAAACTATAAAAAAACCCTTACAAATATTTAAAAGATATGCAGTATAATCTTGATTTCTTACGTTATCTTTAAAAATTTAATTGGTTTAGGATAAAATAAGATATAAAATGTTTATCTCTGTTGCTTTTTGGTCCAGAACTTATGTGTCTTGCAATTTTCAATATCTTTTTAGGCAAAAAAGATTATGCAAAAGTGAAAATTCTTATTTCATTTAATTTTTAGGCCACTTTATTTATGTGTGCAGCCAGTTTTAAACTTTTTCCCTATGAGTTGAAAATTAGAAGGATGAAATCTCAAAAAAACTATAAAAAAACCCTTACAAATATTTAAAAGATATGCAGTATAATCTTGATTTCTTACGTTATGCTCACTGACAGACTAGAAAAACTCCTTTTCTTGGTCTTATCTTTAGGCCAAAAAAAAATTAATTGTTGTGTTGCCCTCAAGCGGGATTTCTGAAAAATTGAGTCGGTCGGTCGGAAAATAATTATTTTTTTAAAAAGCAACTAAAGTACCAAATTTGGGTGCATTTTCCACTATTTTCAAAATATTTTCTCAAAAAACACCCAATCTGAGCAAAATTGGGTGCTTTCCCGACCCTAATATTTTTTTTTAATTTTTGAATAGGGTCGGTCGCTGAGGGCAACATAACAGTTTATTTTTTTTGGCCTTAGTGTAAATCACTGCTGTAAAGATGCTGTTATAAAAATGTTGCGATAGTTTTCTTCTGTTAGACAGTTTCGTGTTAACCTTGTTACACTCCAGTCACATTTGAAAAAGAAAATTCACAAAAATTGACAGTATTGGATCAATAGATTTTAAAGTTGCAGAATTCTAAAATTTGTTTGTTTCTGTCCTTAAAAGAAATAGTATACTATAGGTAACTGCCCTATTTTTTCATGCGGTAAACTATTAATGGTGTGGGTTCATATCACACACGGCTAAAAGCCGAGTGTGATACGAACCCAAACCATTAATATTTTTCAAAAAAAGAAAAAGGGATAACAAATTTATCACTCAGTACACATGTACGTTGATAGCAAAAACGTGCAAATGCCAGGAAAAATGATTTGAAAATATATTTATAAAGATACTAACTTGCATTATTTTCCTCATTTTTTCTTCCATGTTTTGTGTGATGACTGCTTGGTGATATCTTCTATGCTTAACATTAACAGGTAAGATCTAATTAATCATATAAAGTTCTTTAAATGATTTTGGTTCTTTTTTAAACAGTTTTCAAACGAAATTGTCAAAAAGACTCTCAAAAAAGTTCTCTTCTATAAATGACTTTGGTTTTCAAACGAAATTGTCAAAATGACTCTCAAAAACGCCAAAAATTCACCATTGTTGCAGGAAATATATTTTTGGAACCATTTTGAAAAAAATTGTTCTAAAACTAAAAGATCAATTTAAGAATGCAGAGAAACTATCCCTAAACCATCTATCTAGCAAATGTGTAAAGAATTTAGGCTCCATTTTTTTCTTCTTTGTTGCTTGTCAGGTTTGAACATACAAAGAATACGTTTTTTTTCTTGGATCCTTTAAAAGTGCAGGATCCTATTTCAACATAAGATGTATTTTCTACCTTTAGCTAATTGACATTGACCTCTGAAAAGCATTCTGTGAGGTTTAACCCTTAGGTTGTTTTTTGTTTATTCTTCAGAGGCAAAACAAAGTAGGCGATGAGGCTGTTATATAAATACATCTGAAATAGAAAATAGGTATACCAATTTAAATTAATTTTACGTTTTATGCCATATCTCCAAAACAAGATGAAATTTGGATTTATAATCAGAAAAATATGAGCTTCAATTTGATATCAACAAAATACAACTTCCAGTTGAGCCCTGGGAAATTATAATGTGATCGGAACCTACACCTTTAAAAGAAAAAAGAAATAATCCCACTTTTTCCTTTACCAATGCACATATCAGCATAAGCGCCCACCTTAAGGTGGATGGAACACGTAGTACATCTTTATGGACCAAGTCAAGCATATATACTTAACAAATAGTCACTAAGTCTACCCAATGGTGTGAAATAGTTCTGTTTTTATGCTCGATAACAAAGTAGGAAAATTAAAATTGACTGTTGTTGTAGGAATGACTTTGAAATATTTTTATGCTAAGAGAGGCTTGTTTGAATGCCATCTGGTAGCAAAGTTGTGCGAATCATGTGCTTTAAAATATTTGTATTTTTCATGTAAATACAAAACTGACATGAAGTGGCTTCATTTCACATATGTGACCGTCCACCAAGAATGAGCTGTAAACTGGGTCTCTTGTCATTTTTGCTATTCAAAATATTTGAAAAGGCTATGTGTTACAAGGATCAATTAATGTGACGACTGAATGAGCACTGGACATCCAAAAGTCAAATTTGGTCTGTCAAAGGTTGTCTGCTGAAATTTAGATAAATGTGTTCAAAGATCAGGAAACCGTATGTTTCTCTTGATACTTTTTAGAATTTATGAAGATATTTTTCATATTCTCCTTTTTAACCCTTTCATTTGAAAAAAAAAACTTTGCAGGTGTTTTTAAGAAAGCATAACGATTGTAAATCTGCAAAAAATCTAAGTTGAGTTACAATCCTTGCATGTATTTTCACATGCAGCACAAAATTAGTACGCCGCTTTTGCGGCTTGTTCATCATGTACAGTCACATGTCTCGTATTGACATAACATTAACATAACATTTCACACGATGGAAGGAACAATATCATAATTGCCCCCAAATTCTGTTACTTTACCCCAATTTTCCACTTTCTACTTTGCCCCAAATGTCTGTCTTTTTGACAACGTTTGATGCTCAAGCTGTTATACCAATGATGTCACTCACAAATCTTGTGCCTTAATTATGATCAGAAATGTGCAAATACTTAGAATTATTCAATATGCAGATAACGCAAATAATCTACAGATTACTGAAATCCGGGCTGAAATCACATGATGGTTTATGTATTTAGGGTACATCAATATCTGGAACGAGAAGATTGAGTATTATATTTCAGAATTTTAATGCAAAAAAATCCAATGTCAGATAAACCGCAATACAAAGATGAGGCCCAAAAAATATGTTTGTTTTGCCGTTTCCAACAGACCCTAATTTTGAAAATCCAGGAAAAATTTTACTCTACAAAAGAATACGACCCTTATTTTCAAATTTCCATAAAAACATTTTTTGTCCTTCAATATTTACAGGCCATTAATTTGGCAAACCAGTATTTTAAACAGTTCTTTTGATCTTCTACTTATCATTCAAATTCAACCCATATTTTTGCTCTATTTTACATTTACACAGCTTGGTGGCTGAGAAAAATAAAAATGTAATTTTTCCTCAAGCAACCAACCCTTCCTATGAAAGAGTATCTATGGCCAAACCAGAGGAGGTTTTAAGGATATCCCACAATGCATTATTCTGATACACTTAGATATAATAGGCAATAATGGTTTTCTGGACAAGGGGCTGTTAGGAATTTGAGAATTCCATTGAATAGTACTCATTCATATCCTTCCAGCGATGTGTTTCTTTTCAAAACAGCCCAGTGTTTACCCACATTGCTGACACTTCATTTCAAAACGTCAGAAACCTGAACAAAAGTATAGGAGTTGAATTGGATTTGCATGTACATTGTACAATGTTGCATTGCATCGTGGGATGTTATGAAAACCTCCTCTGTGGCCAAACTAACATTTTTTCTTTATTTCCCACATTCCTTAGTTTGTAGCCTCGTATTGATATCCAATCCCATTGAAATAGACAGTTTTGCTCGTTTTTAAAGAGTCAGAACAAATTTGAAATAAGAAAAGAGAGGAGGGAAAAGACATGTTATAAAACTGTTATATACTGTTGAAAATTTTACGTTGTATTAGTTTTTTTGGGGGGGTGGGGGTGGGAGGAGGAGTTAGAAATTGACACTAGTTGACCATTAGTTGTCTGTGTACTCATGATACTTTTTTTGCTTGTCAGTTTTTTAAAAGATACGTTAATAAAAAATTGGGTGTACCTTTTTGGGCCCTCGTAAAATAAACCCTGGTGCTGATGAATAAGTAGGTTCCAAAATGTAATCACAAATCTACTCTATCCCTCAACAAGTGGGAACTCTATCAAATATCTGTACACATTTTTGCGTATGTCTCTTTCTTATTTACATCTTGTATAGATGAATTGGTAGTTCCAAAATTTGATCAAAACCTAATTTCCCCCCACAAGTCGGAACTCTATTAAACATCATTACATATATATTTTTATGTATCTTCCCTATTTACAACTTATGTAGACTAGTTAGTACTTCCAAAATTTGATCAAAACCTACTTTTCCCCCCAACGAGTCGGAACACTTTTAAATATCATTACATGTTATATTTCCTGCTAAAGTACATGACTTCAACATCAAATAAGTCTAACCTGGTTCTGTATTGATTCAATTTAGCAACTAATTCCAAACACGAATTGAGAAGTTTGAAAATGTCAGAAGGTGGGTCAAGTCATTCAATCTGGGGTATGAAATTATTATCTCTATTAGCTGCAAAGTCCCAAGTTCTGTCTTGATTTGGATGTTACCTTCACAATTTTTAAAAGAGGTATCCATAGAAAATATAAATTACAAAGAATATAATGAGACCTATCTGTATAACCATCTACCAACACAAACAAGTTATGCTGAATTTGTACAAAATATTCCTTCACTTCTCCTTTACAATTAAGAAGTTTGAACACATTTTGACAAATTTTGTCAGAAGTTGAAAAACACTCTGCTTTTTGGTGCAAATACGACAAAACAAACATTCAAGTATAAAACTTTGCATAGAAAAGGGGATCCACTGACATTCAAGGCTCAGTTTTGCTACAAGTATATTTTGCAATAGTTTCTTACTATGACATCCAACCCCCCCCCACACACACACACACCCCCACCCCCACACCCCTACCCTTCTCATGCTCCATCCCTGGTCCAAGTACCGGCAAATATACTAGGGGAAACCAAAAGTTCACACATGACTTAATCATTACTATTGAAAAAGAAAAAATGGTCAGGAACCATCTTTGAATGACTTGCCCCACTTACCCTTTCCCTGTAGTACTTTAATTTTCCACAATTGAAAATCAAGTTTAGAGGAATCAAACAGTGGCGTATGATCAAATTAATTTGACTTCGTAGATGATTTTGAAGTGAGTTTTGTTTTAGTATTTTGTTTCAACTTTTGTGCGTCTTGTTTTGTGGGAGTTTTTAGCTATGACAGGAAACAGGTTCATTTTGAAAAGAGTGTATTTTTTCAAATATACAATATATTATATATGACAACCATAAACCTATTTTATATTTTACTTCTGCTGGTATACATTTCTTTCTTGTGGAAATTAAAACTTTATGGAATATTGTTCTGAAACATAACCTAATTAAAAAGCTAATGAACATTACTTGACTTTAGAAATATGGTTCTGCTTGTATTTTTGTTCGATTTTTTTTCTTTTATGTTAAAGTGGTTTCTTGCTTAAGGAGGCACTTTCAAGCTTAAGGTAGCTTTAACGGCTACGGTGTCCTGCACGGAATTTGTTCAAAATAATGTGGAGAATGATGAAAAAAACTTGTATTCCAAATTTAGATTTTTTCCGTCAAAGCGTTTTCGAGTTACGCTATTTTTTATTTTCTAATTTCCCATAGACTTTGTACATGGCATATTTGGCCACCGTGAAAATTTCACAAAATTTGTCAAATTTCTGAAAAAAAAATACTATTTACAAAAGATTTTTTTTCTTTGGCATTGGTTCGTAAATAAAACTAATTTTCTTTCCTTGCATTGCAAACTGATCACAGATTGTCATAAATTTTGATTTAAAGAAATTTCTTTCATAGTTTATGTACGGGAGACTTCTAATGTTTCTACTTCCCGAATTTTATTGCGTTAATTTCTAGAAACACTGAATAGCCAGATTTCTCAGAATTTTCATTCATACTTCCCATGCTTCAATTTTAACAAACAAGGTGTCAAATGAAAGCTTATCAAATTTGCAACAATCTCTCGTTGGCTTTTAAAATTAAAGTGTTTCTAGAAAATTTTATAGGTGTTTGAAAATATGCCTAAATTTAGGAGCTAAAAAATCAATTTTCTTGATAATAAAACACTTTATGGCAAAAAGCCCACGAGAGAATTTAGCTTTTGTGATCCTTCACCAGCCCCTAAAATTTGAATGTCATAGCACATTCCCTCTTGACATGAAAATTCAAAAACTCTTGATTTTTAGGGAATTTTCAAAAAATAAAGAAAAACATAAGAAATTGGCCGAATATTATAAAACTTATTAAATGTTACCATTGAAGGGGTTTCTTTAAATGGAATTAGGTTTTAGTTCACATTCCCCAAAACTATTCACTTTATAGCTAATTTTCTGACATGTATAAATAGCCGTTCAAGCTACCTTAAAAGCTTTATACATCACCCGGGGTTTATAAAGCCTTAAGTTTGTTAAAGCAGTGATGTGGCTTTCATTTAGGTCTTATCAACAAATAGCAACAAATAAATAAGAATATCTCATTTGCATAATATTTATGATGGGGTGTCTTTTAAATCAATCTAAATGTTCCCTACTTTTCACGACAATAAAACAACAATAGATTCAACTTTTGGTTCATCAACTTTGTCACAAAATCATTGTGACATCGCACGAAATAAATAGCTCCAATTTAATGTCTTGAATATAGTATATGATGTATAAAAAGCATCTCACACACTTTGACTTTCAATATTGAAACTTTACTTCTTCAAAATGTCAAGATTGAATGTCATGAACGAAACTACTTGAGTTTTAAGCTTAACCCAGCCAGCCACAAGCAATTCAAGAGTTCTGTACTTTACACTGACTTGAAAAACTGATGAAATATTTACTCAAAATTATGAAGAGCAAACACAGCGAGCTACAGGATAGGATGGTGGTTTATATTAACCCATTTTTCATCTTCGTTCAGCTTCTAGCTTATGATATGACCCATTAATTGTGCTCATTTATCATTCTAAAATGACTAAGTGTGAAGTTTTCTGTTAATTCTTATCTCTTTGCTCAGCTGTGTTTTAGGTCTCTGAACTTGCAAATCTACATATATTGTGGAATGGCCTTTTTGAAATATTCAGACTTCCCTCTAGAAGCACACTAAATGCATGGATTGACTCATTTTATTATCGTTTTTTGAACTTGGAAGATATTTTTGAGAGAAAAATGTTTTGCTTTGAGGCATGTTGTAGGATGGGAATGCTTTAACAAATTTCAGTAAGTGTCTTGTTAAGTTTTAAGTTGTCATGATGAAGTGTTCTTGTAAAATGCTGAAAGCACACTAATGTAAATGTTAAATTCAAATATATATGGACAGAAGATAATTTATTCTCACACAAAAATGCCATACACCTGATGATGACAATATTTGTTTAATCTGTAAGATGAAAACTTTTCAAGGGGGGGTGAGGGGGTGAGGAGGAGGCAGATGTTTTCAAAATTTCATTTATGATATCTACTCAGGCCTGTATCTGCTAATGATAAGAAACCACATATTATTATATTTCCAACCACTCCAAAAAAGATTTTGGGGAAACATAGGATATATTTAAAAGTTTTGAATTTTGCCTTTTAAAAGTTCAAATCTTTGTTTGTTGTCTTTTCTTATGGTACATAGTATACAAATATTGACTGCTTTGAGGGGCATGGTTTAAATCATTTTCCGGAGGTGATCTCAAAACCATGAATATGCCCGCAGCAAAGCTGAGTGCATATTCATGGTTTGAGGGTAAAAAATTTAAACCATATCCCAAACAAAAAGCAGTAAATATTCGTTTTATATACCGAATATATAGATTTTTTGTCATGTGGTTGGTTTAAAGAACCATTTTAGCACTCAAAATGGCCGATGATAATTTTCGATATTTGTTTCTCCTTTTAGTGCTGACCGTATCATATTGTGCGTACAAGATAACTAGCTTATGCACTGCAGCGCGCGTTTGACCATAATGCCGATAGTCGAGCAGGCCTAGTGAAAAATATGCCCTGGGCATAGTAAATTTATCGGGCCTAGTTAAATCCAGGCCCTCACTTTTAGCCAACCAGACGACAGGAATCTACAGGTTGTAACAGAAAAAATTATACATTGGCATTTACGCTGAAAGAATAAAGTTACACTTTGTATCACATTGTCATTTATTTACACCAAAAGCCAACTTCTTTAACTACAAAATGCACTTTGTTTCATTCAAATTGATGCTCTATAAGCAGAGTTATGGCAATTATACTGACCCTACCTTCAAACCACCTGGGCCAGTTTATTAGATTCATTAACTGCAGTAGCAAAGTAACGCACATAATGCCCTAAATCAGCCATACGATGTTCAACAGGATTACGAGGCTGGTTTTAGTTTTCCATCTAACAAAGACAATATAGACCTCTTAATGATCACCTTGCCCATAGACTATTGTATTCGTAATGTTGAACGGGATGCCAAACATTTTTAAGAGATATCTTAGTTGGTGAGACAACATATCATCTAAATGGCAGGGTCGGACATAAGCACTTTAAGACTACCGGTACCCAGGGATTTTAAATACAGGTCAAAGGAAACACAACACAATTATTTCTGAACTTAACTTCTTTAATGTTTACCAATTGAGCTAGGAAAATTAATTTCAATTTCAATATGAAACTGTGTAAAACAATGCAAAAAGATTATTGCAATAAACTCTTTGCTTTCCCGTGTCCACCAAAGGCATCGAGTCTTTGATGCAACTGCTTATGCTTACTCTGGAATATGAGCAACATTTTAACCTATTAAAGCATAACTTTTATCATAAAATATCATCAAATTATTTATGAATCATTCTTATCATATGAAAAAATTAAAAACATTAAAAGGTCTTGAACAAAAAGTGTGCCTTTTCTTATTTTATCTCACTGCATTGTTAATCTTCATCGAATCATGACAAACTGTTTACACTAAAAAATAGTGAAATCGGCCCAAGCAGTTTTCACCGGTCTTTACTTAACTGGTCGTAACTTTTGAACTCAAATGAGATCACTTAAGATGCTTCTGGTAGCCAATTAAATAGCCTTTCACATAAGGGAAAGTTTGTAAACTCAACATTTTTATTTTCCTTATGATATTGCTAACAAGAATGTATAATTTTTTCTGTTACAACCTGTATATATGAGTAATATAATGCTCTATGTTAATAGTGAAAATCCTATTTCAACATATACTTCATAATATGCCGACCCACATTTCTATAATTTTTCCACTTTTTGAAATTCTGAAATTTCTACAAACGAATAAATTTAATTTCAATATCAATCCAATTTATGCTAATTTGGTATTTGATCAGAATATTAAATCAGACCTCATTATAGTTAAATTCCACCCATATATTTTTACAATCCAGCAGAAAAATATGAATAAATTTGCATTCATTTGCATGTAAATAGTATACTAGAATTTGTAAGTGTATATTTACAAGCAGCTGGTTGCTCTGAAGGAAGTAACCAGGGGGTACTCATCTTTGGTTTGGGCGGGTGTGCCGCTAGGGCTTCAAATCCATGTTTAGGGATTATTTTTTCCAGAAAAATGGCATTTGTGTTTAAGAATTCTTCTCAAAGTATACCAATTTGAATAACACATTTTACCTTGAAAATGTGACCCATGATTGTACAATAAAATTTGACACATCCACATCTTTTTTTTTTTGGGGGGGGGGGTTCATATACCCAACATTGAAGTCCCCCGTCTGTGTAGTAGGCACGGGCAAGATGACAGATTGTGATACTTCACTTTTGCAACAAGCAATGTTCAGATGTGGGTATTTTAACGGAAAAAGGTGAAAATTTTTGTGTCGGCAATCGGGGTGTGAAGTAGATATGTGGATGGGTGAACAATTATACCATGAGGATCCAAACAGCTCAGAAGCTTGAAAAGGTTGCTATTTTATCAAATTCAGATTATAAAATTGTGTTGAACATCTGTGTCTCTTGTTTTGTTGAATAATATTTTTATTAATTTATTTTGCTTTATCTTAAAGAGGCATTGGACAAGCCTTCCCAAACTTTTCCCTAAGCATTTTGAATGTGAGATTTGTGCATCATTTGAAGTATTAGTGGTAATAATGACAGCATGCAAAGTTTCATTGTCAAATTCAAACCCTATATCAAAATATTTATAGAGAAACACATCTTTGGGTTCTTTCTTGATATATAGTATTCTTGATATATAGTATCAATATACATTTAGAGAATAGCCTCATACCCAACAAGATCAACAAACAAAATAAAATTTAAATTTTTGACTTTTCTGAAGGTTTTGATAAAAAATTTCCAATATCTGGTAATTGACTGTTATTTTCTAACATATAAAGTGTAAATCATCCACAAATAAAATTTTGAAAATTTTGTCTAATGTCTCTCTGTTGGTTCTTTACTCTAGGAGAAAATTGTAACATTCTTGATAGAATTGTAGATTTCCTATATGACCTCTTCTGTTTTAACATTCCCTTCTTTCAAATAGTGAAAGCAACCTGGTAAATTCACATTACAATAGTGTTTTACTCTTGTTCCACAAAGAACAATAGTCCTGTCATGTCAAAGCACTCCAGTAATTTACCAGCTAAAAATTTACAAACTAATAACGACAAATTTGAGGAGTAAACAAAGAAAGCCCAACCCATTATTGGTAAAATCTTGTTAAAAGCTTCTCAAAAAACTACACCACTTTTGCTGACAGAACTCCAGACTTAGTCAATTATGGACTGCTAAGTAGGTTTTGAGTCCAAAATTACCTCACGGCAAAATTCATGCATGATCATAATTAAAATGCATTGTTTGACTTGAAGGGACCATCTTTAGTTGCGGTAATTCCCTGTTGAATTTCAACTTCATTTTTTAGTCATGTTTTTTACCCTTAAGAGATCATCTCATGTGGAAACCCCTACTGGATTCAAATTCCATTTGGAATTAGATTGTGTTTGTGCTTTAAGCAACCATTTTTGGGGCTTGATAACTTCATTTCAACCATTTTTTTTTCAAAAGGGGTTATTTTGTGTCATACATTTCTAACACAGTTTCCATGAACTGGGATTACTCACGAATTTCATGGATATGCTAGAAATAATTTAAATCTCAAAACTCGATATAAATCTCAAATAAATATTTTATTTATGGTATGATATTTCCTGCAGGTGCATTTGTCTGTCATTTTTTTTGTACAAGCAAAACAAACCCCAAGTAGCAGATATAATATCATATTTTACATTAGGCAGAAGTTGTAATACGTTAGAATTCATTTCAAAAAAAAGTTGTGACCAATTTGATTCATTTTGCCAGTGTAAATGGGGTAACTAGCATGAAATGGACTTCACAAAAGGTTAATTAGTCATTGAATTTGACTTTTTGTCTATTTATGCTCTTGAAATTAAAGTTAACTTGCCAACTGGTGTAAATGGGATAATAGTGTTATAACTTATAAGCTTCTCTTTCTTACATTTATTCAATATATGTAAACAAACATAACCTTATTTGTTTTAAAAATATTGAAAAAAGTATCAAAACACTTTTGAAAAGGGACTGTTTAAGGCACATTTTTAAATATTAAAATAGCAATTTTTCCAACAGTTGTTACACTTTTTGCCCTTATTGGTCCACATTAATTGTCTGCTTTAAACTTGTTTTAGAATGATTTAGCTGTAAATTTGTATTTTTGTAATAATTTTGTTGTAAAATGAAGTGGATGTATCTGCTACATTGAGTAATAACTCCATGGAAAAATATATCATTGTATTGATGCTGGGTTATTTTCGACTTGCCTTAATTGTTTGATCATAAGTTTGATAACACAATTATTTGAATAGATCATAAGTAAATCAGATGATATCTGCATCCTGTTCAAGGAAAAAAGACACTTGGGATGTGTGCTGCTGCGGATGTCCAGTGCATGGTTTAATCATATTTGATCAAATACCAATATGCTAATTTATGATATTGTGAAAAAAACTTTATGTATCATTCATTTTAAAAATGCTAGTTTGTATTCTCTTGTAATAATATGCTATGATATCAAAATATAGTTTTATTGCTCTTTTTGAAGTTTAGTTAATAATACTGTCAAAATGTTTGATCCTTTCTGGCTAATTAATCATCTTTTGCTATTCGAATTATTACAATCCTGCAAAAGTCAAATTTCTTAGACTTAATAATTTTATTTACTTGAAGAAGATTGTTTTTCATGTTTCAATTGAAAATTAAAATTTAAACTATACAAAGTAAAGACTAAAATGAATTCTAAACATAAATTTTTGGAACTCAATTTTTGGATGCAGGTTTTAAATGCATTCTTTACAATAATGATACGCAACTATATGTAAATGAGGAGGAAAGCAGTCAATCATTTTACCTACTATAGTCTTGCCTAGTCTTTGTTTAAATCAGCTGTTTCTTGTAAGATATTGAGCTTATCAAAAAATGGGTCACTTAATCATAAGGAAGTATTTCTTGATAGCTAAATATATCATTGTCTTCCCTTTACTTTAGTGTTTTTGAGAAGGAGGGATTGTTGTAATGGTTTAAATATTTAAAAATTATGTAAAATGTTCAAAATTTCAATCAATTAACATTTGTTGTTAGCATTATTTATGAATATCTAAATGTATAATGTTATATTTTTTGCTTTTAATGCCTTTAATTTTGATTCTATATAGGATGCAAATACAATTCTGTAAAGAGCATAAAAAGTTTCCTAGGTGTCCTCAACTCTAGAATTTTTTTCTGTTTCTGTTTTATTAAACAAAGGAATGGGTTCACTTTTTACATATTTTGTTAGTATTTGGCATACATACACCAATATGAGAATGCCCCCTCCCCTTTTTGATCCCAGATTTGCTCCCATTCGCCCTTTTGATCCGTAATTTGTGCTCATCCTTGATCACTATTGTTGTATGATCTCAAGCACGTTAAGGTCAACGACAGAAAGCTATTAAGAAATTCATGAATCATGGAGCACTGACTAGTCATAGGAGAAAAAAACTATTAAAATTGGAAATATAACTCATTTTTCAGACTGTGACAAAAATGATAAAAACTAACTTATATAAAGTCAAATTATCATGCGAGACAGGTCAGATTAATTCTGAATGGATTGAATGTCCTACACAATTGGCGCTACCGTCGTGTTAATTGATACTTTATTGTGTGAACGGCCTCAGGATGCGCATACTAATCGTCCATTGTTATCCGAGCTTTGGTCACCGGCGTAATCCATCATAATGGTATTGACTCAGTTTTATCAACATGAAAAAAAAAATCCTCCTGGAATTAACCAGTTCTTGCTGAGTCATCATAGACGTTATCCGTTTTCGTCACGGTGATGAGTTTAGAAGCTGGTATAGTCCGTGGTACTAGTAGCACAGATAGTAATTATACCAGAGATGTTCGTTTACACAATAGGGAGCGCAAATTCTCATTCAATTAGAAATGGTTAAAGTAAATGATACTTGAGAAGGCAAAACGTGTGAGCTCGCATCTTACATGTTTCGTGGATCAACTTGTCGGATGGTATAACGTTTCTAGATTTAGTTTACTTTCTGTATCCTATTCTTCTTCAAAATTTGCACAAGTAATCTCAGAAATCTTGGTTTGAAGCATCATATTTTGAGTCATCGATCGAGTTTTGGTGGTAAAACCTTGTCATATAGCATTGGTGAGTTAGAAGTGATATTTGATTTTGGAGGAAGCACTTTGACAAATTCCTACTTATGAAAGTTTTTTAAACCAATAATGTGATATATCTTAGGAAAATAAACTTTGCTAATTTGCTATAATTTAAACAAACTTTCAGCAAAAGTGAAATTGAGATTTTGGAAAAAAATTGATTGCAATACATTCAATTTACTTATATTGGTTTTCAAACATTGTGTGAAGTAGTATATGAATAGAAAATCTACTTTAGATAATCATGTTTTTGGTTGGCACAGCATTTTAACCAATGCGACCTGGGTTTGATTCCTGGTCGGACCAAGGTTGTATTTGAATTTGGTTATCAATCCATACTCGTTCTTGCAAGTTTTCTCCGAGCACTTTGGTTTCCTCCTGCATCAATAATTCCTTCAAATATTCTGCCTTTCACACCATCGAGGCATCCCTTGAAGTAAATGTATTTACACTATTGGGATAAGCCTGACTTTCCATGGAATGTTATAAATAGATATCCGTTGTTTTATACAAAGCACATTTTGGTACAGGAGTAGTCTAAATATGCTTATATTATGTAATCAATTTTGTCTGTCATGTACCCACAAAAAGCATATAACTAGGCAGTATAGGACACGATTAAAAGAAGCCACTAAATTTAGGGACGAGGGATTTCTAAAACGCAAATTTAGGATACGTTTTACATGTATTTCTATTGCGTTACGTATTTAAGAAAATATTACAAAAATTGTATTTTTACCTTTCCTCAAAAAATTACAAAAGTGTTCTTATAGTAATAAACATAATAATGTTATTCCAAATCCACTTTTTAAAGATTTTATCATGTTTTTTTTTTACCGATTAGGAATATAATTTTAGTGACCATCCCAGAAGTTGTATTTTTCCACGCCATAGGCAGTATAGGACATGACGCAGCCGGGGATCGGCTACGATATCATACGACAACCAGTAATAGTTGTCACAGCCTCTACTGCTTGTGTATAACTGAATTTGTACCAAAGACTCTTCATTAGGTGTAAAATATTGATGACAAAATTTAATGATAATATGAATCAAAATGCACAGATAAGAAATGTTCAATCATTTAACCAAAAAAACTTAAAAAAAAACCTATTTCTGAATATGTCATATGTCATCACTATCATCAGCCTTGTCAATGTTATTTCAAGAAAGTACAACATAAATATTTGATTTGCCAGTAATCTTCACCATGTGTACATATCCATCCCTGTAATTCAAAATCCTTTCCCGGTACTTGGCAGTAAGCTTATCATAACACTCTCCGTCCATCCCTTATCTCAGTGGAAGCAACAAGTACGGTTTAGAGAACCTTGTCTTAGTCACATCCTGTCGTAATCAATGTGTTCTTCACGACGCCGTAGACGATGTCGGTGTGTATATCGTCTAATTTGAATAAATCGATGAAATGTGAAGTGTGAGATTTGTTTTTGGAAACTTGTGTGGAGTATGGCCATCTAAAGACTTTAATTAAAGTAAGATATAATTTTTCAGTGAATTTTTAGGTGCTTTTATGGAAAAAATATGTATAAATTTTTTATCCACTAGTCCTATAGCTTTGAGGATCACCTGTCTTAAGGATATTGGATTTATTTGAAATTCTGGTTTATGTTCTATTGATACTGAAAATTGTGAAAAGTGTGTCACTGTAATTTGCCCCATCCTCCCAATAGTTTATACTGGTATCAAACAAAACCATTTGCGAAATATACTTGCAGATAAAATCAATCAAAACCCAGTTGATGTACTAAAAGTAAAAGGCTTATTCCATTTTTCTACATCTATAGATCTGGATGTATCATTTCATTGTAATTTTATGCTTTATTTGGTGAAAATTACATAGGGGCACTCAAATGTAGGTTTGTTAGGAGTGTGCGGCCCAGATTACTGAAACAAGGGAACTGAAGATTGACTCTGAAAAGGGGTCTAGAAACTGAATTGACCCTTCAATATAAAACACCCTGTGAACTAACAAGCTTGGTCAATTTGAGTTCTTATAGCAAAAACTTATGAAATTTTGCTTAAAATTGAGGTCTTAAGAACTTTAAAGAAAAAACTAGACAAGATTTCAAAATATTGCTTATGAACAAATGGTTGTGCTTGGAATAGGGTCTAGAGAGCTACAGACACAGGCGGCGTGAAAACGGGGTCTTGAGGACCGCACATTCCTATATCACCTTTACTTTCTCTATCAGTGTGAACCATGTGCGTCGGAAGGAAAATAAAAGTGGCGCGGCCACTGATAAAGTGGTGTGGCCTGATAGTTATCAAATATAAGGATATAGCCAAGACCCAAGAGACAACGTCTACTAAAACTAATTCGTACATTGCTATGTTGTGGTTATTTATGACAGGACAATGAATCACATCAAAATCAATTAAATTTATTTATTTTTTTATTTTCTGGCTGAAAAGTGGTGCGGCCAAAGCCCACATGGCCTACACGGTTCCGACGCCCCTGGTATGAACCATCACAAATGGAAACAAAATGACAACATTTTCAACTTTACAGAACTGAATTCATTGTTTAATCTTACACAAGATTTGGTGAAATCTACATTTGAGATGCCTTAAATTTGGGTCACTTACATTTCTTTTATCTTGTCACTTCATAGCAAAATGACCTTAAATCAACCAAGAAATTATCACAAAGAACCAGAAGTTGTTGTTTTCAGCTTCAAACTGACCTTTTATAAGTGTTACAATTAAAACGTTACTTTTCAATCGTTGCCTTAGGAATCGCAAAAGCCAAGATCAGGCACACGACTTTTGCATCCGATTTGGAACTAAGTACCCCTGTAGGGTATGCAACAGGGACAGGATCACTGCCTTATTCACTCTACAAGTTGCTCTACTGAGGGCATATGTGAGTTACAGGATCTTCACCTTATGCACAACACACATGTTGCATCTTGGCTCCACAGATGTAAAATCAAGAGTTTAAATCTATGCCAGGAGGAATGAACTTAACAACTGAAATGTGACAAAACTAGCTGAAAAGGTGTCGTAAGATCAATTTACAATTTGCACAAAATTGGTTTATGTTTCTGATGGAAATTCTATTTTTTTATCTTGCATTTGGAAAATGAAAATGTGATTGCAGTCTGAATTTGAAAAATGTCAGACAACGAATAACATAGAACTAGGTTGACGGGTTATGATTGTGAAAGTGACATCCGGATTTAACCTCAAAATGCAACTCTTAATGTAATTAAAATATTTCTTCTATTTGATATGTACGACACGTCCAAACTTGAGTTATACTTCAAAGTATTTCCGCATGATTAAAAACTTTCAGAAACCTCATTTTTTTATCATAAACAACCTAAAATCATCAGAAATGCATACTAATTAAAATAGGTAACTTATCTATTCAATATGATTAAATCAGTAGGTTTTTTTATATTTAATTGTCCATTGCCATAGAAATGGCTGATTTCATGGGCCATATACAAATACACCACAAGTACAAATCTCATTAATGTGTAACTTATCACTTTTTTATAACCTCATTTTTACCTTCGAGCGGGAGTGTATATATGAATGTAATTCTGATGACCTGGCTCCGGTGACTTGTATTCTTCTAATAACTTGGCTTGGCTCTGATGACTTTTTATATTTAATACTGCAAGTGAAATGTTCCAAATTTGACCTTTTTAAACTGACCCTGCATGCATTATGCAAAATTTGAAGTTCACATCTACTCATTTGCATAATCACTTAGGGTGGGTTTACACTGTGATGACTTGTCGTAAACGGAAGGTAACTGACTTGAAAATCAACTGCAAGACAGGTAGCGACCTTGGCTGATGACAAGTCGTCACATTGTAAACCCACCCTTAGGGAAGCAGATACACCATAATAACTACTGCAATGATAATCAGAACAAAAAAATCCCAAATTTTTATTACCCAGATATGACCGCTATCATTTGCGCGAATCAATCTTTTTTATAAGTATTGTTATCATTATCACCAAAATTTTAAAAAGGCATGTTAATAACAGCTACCGTAAATGTAAATATAAAGATACATAAATTTTCAAATTTCTTTTACCAAAAGTTGTAAAAAGGAGTAAATTAGACAGCCGAGATCACGTAAAATATGAAAAACTCCTTATCAATCACCATGACATTATCAATATTCATCCACTTAAAAGGAGTGCTTTTCTTTCCTTTCTCTAAATTGATACAAAATTAAAATTTTCAGGATGCGAAACCTTGCAAAGACTGTCAATTTTAGGAAATTAAGCTTGATGAATGAACATGACATTTAGTAAGTTTCACGACTTGGTTTTAATTAGTTTGCTGAAAGATATGTCAGCCCTCGAATATTGCTTGAAATAGTATGTATATGGCGAGAGATATTTGTCAGAATTATTTGGAACTTGTCATTTATAATTTATAATTTGATATAGATTGAGAGAATCACTTTCTATCAGGCAACAGATATCCACATCATCAGATTTAGGCCAAAAAAAGAAACAAGTTCATTTCTGGTAACCCACGCGCATTTCTGTTAAGTTACATATTTCCTGCATTATTCTTTTCCTTCATATTTTGTATCAGAAAAATCCTTATTTTTGATAAATAAAACAATTCTATAAAAAAGCTTACTGAAGACTTGTGTAAAAAACTTAATTACAATTAATTGTTCATATGTGAGAGCCAGCGAAATATTTAGCGCTTCTTAGATACTGGCTCGATATTAAGGTCCACAACCATATTACCCGATGCAGAATTTACAGTCATACAACGGTCGAACAAGTACGAATGTATGCTCTCGAGATAAATATTTGGGTCAAATTAATATGAATGCATGCTGTTGATATTGGTGGCTTTACAGTCTCAATATCAGCTGATTAAGCTAGCATTTTTTGCAGAGGAGGGTGGTCGTGGCAACTATACTGGTTGCCGGCTCTTGTCGTATGGTATCGTAGCCGATCCCCCAGTTGCGTCATGTCTTATACCGCCTCTGGCGTAAAGCCGTTGGGATTCGTGGAAAAATACAACTTGATCACTAAAATTATTTTAATTATGTTGATTACTATATAAGAATACTTTTGTAATTTTTTGAGGAAAGGTAAAAATATGATCTTTGTAATTATTTTCTTCAATACCTGAGTCACGTGACCCAATAGAAATACACGTAGATCGTTCCCTAAATTTGCGTTTTGGAAATCCCTCATCCCTAAATCTAGTATCTTCTATAAATCGTGTCCGCCGCCACCTGATTTTTTGTATTAAAAAAAAAAGAAAAATAGCATATCGCATTGAATTTTCGAAAAGTAAAAAATAAAAAAGCGTATATCGCATTGTACTTTTCAAGCATGTTACCAGAAACAAACTTTTTTTTTTTTTAATATTCAGGCAATATGTGACCATCCACAACAAGTTGTAAAGTTGGTTTCTAGTCACTTTTACTTTTTTTATATATTTGCAAAGAACTTGTTATAATTTAAGTGACACCTCAATGAACATTATTCAACACTCAAAAGTGAATTGGTGAAGATTAGTCATCAAAGGTTGTCATAAGCTGAACTAAGAATCCATACAAATTTTAGTAGAACTTACTTGGAACATATAGATTTTTTTAGGATTTTGGCTTTTATGTAACAAAACAATATCTAAGGTGTTTAAAAGAAAGCATAAATCTTGTGAATCTACAAAAAATAAAGTTCACCAAAAACCATCCTCTGAATATATAGTGTAAAATAAAGTCGGCCATTTTATGACTCTTTTTGCTGGACAGTCACATGACATTAACATTAGAGGGCTTTTCAAAAACTTGTATTAATTTGATAAAAGTGAATGACTTCTTTGGGTTTTTTTAAGGTACTTACTTAATACAGTGGAACCTCTTTAACTCAAAATCTATTGGGAACACACATTTTAGTTTGTGTTATTGGAACTTTGTGTTATGCATCACATATTTAATACAAATTCAGTGCCAGGGACTTGAAAATCAGTTAATTTGTGTTATCGGGTTTTTTTGGTTAACAGATTTTGTGTTAAAGAGGTTGCACTGTGTACTGAGACAAAATACATTGGGACAGTAGATGACTCATGTGTGAAATCATTGCATATGATGACAGGAATACATTGATTTGTAGGCCTTTTGATATTTTAAGAATCTCATGGCCTAAAAGAACTTCTCTAAGGAACATTTGACCTACATTTTGTTGATATCACATCTATTCAAATATCAAGTGACTACCTTTATATTATGTGTATATCAGGAGATGATAACATTTAATATGCTTTGTACTTTAAGGTAGATTAGAGCTCATAGCGAGCAAAACTGGTTTTGCTGATAAAGATAAAAGAGCGTGAGACCGGGCATGCATCTAGATAGTGATACATTATTACATTTGAATATCAACATTATGTATGCCCATAAGAAATTTTGTAAAATCTCTTAATTTAAATCTTTTGTTGAGGTTTGAAAAACTAAACATAGCAAAGTTCCCTTAAAGCTACTACCAGACCTACAAAGCTCTTCATTTTGAATTCTGTACAAGGGAGAGCCATTTGACTCGGGTTGTGTGATTTTAAGCTTATACATCTATAGACCTAAAGGAATACCTTCATTTTGAAATCGGCAAAGAAAAGCCATTTTTATGCAAATTTTCAGGTAGACTTCTTGACCTACTTTTATTAATGAAGCTTACACTTTTGTTTTACATGAATATTGTCAAAAAATCTTAAAAGTAAAGGAGCTTTTGAGTTAACATATTTTTAAATATTTTGTGACAAATGTGAATTACCAGGGTGTCTATTCAACTGTAATATGGGGAGGGGTGCTCTTAACCCTTTCGATCCCGAATTGCAATATACCGTAAACTGCCAGTATATGGCACATTTTTCCATTTTATGTTTCACTTCATTGTGACAAAGAGGCTGATAAATTGTGACAAATCATTATCACTTCTGATTTAAGATGAATGCAACTTAAATTTTAGCATGTGTTTAGCAAATCATATCTGTTGGTTTGTGGTAAATGCCATTTTTCGAGGCAAAACATGATGTGCCATATACTGGTACTTTACGGTAGGTATATATAGCCTATTCTGAATTACAATACAGTCAATATGAATTGGAATGCCTGAGCGTTCTCTCGTAAGATCCTTTGGAAACGCTCAAGCTTTCTATCGGATCGAAAGGGTTAAGATAGGAGATGAAGTGAGTCAGATGAGCTTGTTTACCCTATATTGGGTACAAATATACAACTTAGAGAACTTAGTTTTCATTAGCCCCAACCCCATTGCATTCCAAAATGAGCGGACATTTGCAAAAGAAGATTTTGAATAAATCGGCTCTGCAATGGAAGAGTCTTGGTGAGGTCATTTTTGCTTGAGTGCTTTATTATTCCAGTACAAACTCATAAAGAGGTTGCTGGGGACAGAAAAAATACTTCTTTATATCCAAAATGTCATTAAATCAGAGTTTTAAAACCAATAAAAAACAAAAGAAATTAGTTAAATGGTACAGGAAAATTACTTTTTAATATTGGGACTTTTCTTATATCAGATTTTGTTATAATGGATTTCCACTGTAAAACTATATCTGAAGTTTGGAAAGCCAAAATGGAGGAAACTAATTATTCATTGGTAATTAATCAAATTTTGTTGTTGTCATACTCTATTAGGCATATAATTAACAACTTTAAACTCCCATTGCTGCTAATTATCATAGGTATTCATTTGACTGCCTTGGATTTTGTTCATCATATGAAATCTGAAAAAGGAAAGTTTAACATAATTTGAAAGCTTAACTCCATCAGAAGTGCCGTAAAGATCCAGATGCATAAAATAAGAATATGAAGAATTTAGATATATAAAAAAAAAACATTTTTAAAATTTCTTTTTGTGTCTCAATTTACATCATATAGCGCATTTTCAAACAATTATGATATGGATTCTGAAACTATCCTAGTTCCAGAAACCCCTGACCTAATTGCTCTGCTGTTTGTCACACAAAATCTATTTCAAAAATGACTGCAGTGAGCCTGATGAGCTGACAGGATATTAAGACGTGTTAATTTGTTCCTCAAATGATGCCAACATTTTGCACCTGCCTCTGAATCTGATAAACCTTGGATAGACACTCAGGAAGGGGAGGGGATTCCAAATAATTTGTACAGGATGTTCAAAATAGACTAATGTTGATTATTTCTGTATCTTAAAAAAGTGTAATTTTGAGACCCATCTCTAAAACACCCAATATTGTGTAAATTTGTATTGTTTGGGTCAAATTTTCAAAAGTGCACTATATTTTGAAAATTGGGCGGATGTGGTATCAATATCAAATATCCTGGCCAAAATTTTTTTGAGCATCCTCGCAGTTTATTTGTATATTCACACCCAGTGTTGCCACACTCATTATTTCGAAGCACAATTAGATGACTTTTAACCTATCCAGAGTTGCCAAACTCATAGTTTAGTAGCACAGTTTGGTTACTTTGCACCTAATTTGGTGAATTTGTACCTTTTTTTTTATAGCAGAGATACATATAAATCCAGTGTTGCCATACCCCGTGATTTTTGGAGCTGATGTAGGCAAAAAAATCTATACAAATGGTAAAAGGATGATCCAAATCACAGGTCAGAAGTTTTAAACATATAATTTAAATGATTGTGAATGTTTGCTCGAAATGAAATATACTATTACTATTGGAGAAATATCTTTTACTATTTCAATCACAATTTTTGATTGCTCCTCTTGTATTTAATTTTAATGGAAAACTAATATTTACAGCAGCGTGAGTTTAAGAGAGGAATATTTATGTAATACATAAAAAGTAATGATAATTTCAAAGTGTATACCTGCACAAGTTCATAGTTATTAACCAACATAGTGAGTAAAAGAGATAAATATTAATGAAATATATAAACAAATAAGAAGAAATTTAAAGTGTATACCTGCAAAAGTTCATAGTTATTAACCAATGTTATTATACCTATCGGCCTTCTATCTTAAACGAGATTTCATCGTGTAATGACACGTTATCTAATCTAATTAGTTTGTCTGCAATCACATAATTAGCAATGATGTCTCTGGAGGACAATTAAAAGATGACAATTACAATAACGATCAGAATGTCAATTCGTTAAGGGGCCGTATCTGTAATAGCTGCCATTTGTTAAAATTTTGTATTGTACAGTGTATAATATACAGTCTTTGGTTGGTTCCTCTTGAAATGGTTCTTTAGGTGATGATGTCACCTGAAGAACCATTT
>JXSR01S025833.1:0-13029 GCA_000969725.1 Ophiothrix spiculata
CAAAATGAACTTCTCAAACTCATGCTAAACAGACAACAGTGGAGAAAATTCATCATGGCTTCCGACCGCGGTCGACATAGATAGATAGATAGAAAGTACCAATATTATTTAGACTAGTTATAAGTGCCCACTTGTAAATAAGCCATCATTTTCCCCTTCGGAATAAGTCGTTCTAATACTTGTTAAAATCTAAGATACATAAGATACTAACTTGATAGTGTACCTAATCTATTTTGCAAAAACTTTAAGTCACTGGATTACCTGCAGGTGGAAAGGCAAGATTACAGAGATGTCTACCCACGAGTTAATGGCTCTAACTAGGTCGTCTTAGACCTTGTTTCGTCGCACATCATATTATGAACTCTTTAACTGTTTGACAAAGAGTATGCAATATGCTCGGGGCAATATGCTGAGTTTTCAAATGTCTTATATTTAGCATTTTTAACATGTTATGAATGTAAGATTTTTGGTTAAATCTTTTTGAATATTTTTATGGCAACAGTATTTCGATTTACACCCAGTCTAACTTTGAACCTGGTCAAAATTGTAAACCTTTTTTGTGCACATGAACCTTCGTGTCTTTGAGTACTTACCCAGTTACTCATACATCATAAATTGACCTTTACATAACAAAGTGATAAAACTATTTCTATTCCAACTATATGATCAACCGTGTATGACCATGACTGGTCGATTTCTTAATATATTTTTATAAATTGTATATAATTTATTTGCGTTTATGTTTTTAAATATTCATCCTTAGCTGTTTTCATTTGTATGTCATGAATACTTCTGCGGAGATATGGTGTCTTGATTGATATTTTAACTTTCATTCTCCATTCTCTTGTCTGGATTTGTATGTTACCTTTTCATTCATATTCTATTTTAAATGTATGCTGTTTTAATGTGAATAAAGAATGAAATGAATTAATAAAACCATGATAAGAACGTCCCAATCAAATTTGAAAATCGAACTAATTGAACTTAAATTACGTAAGAAAATCCAACAAAGAAATGTACTGGTATAAACAGAAATGTGGGTTTCTACAACCATGTATTAAGCTTTAGCTCGATGGCATTTAAATATTTAACTTTTTTGGATATTGGGTTTCATTTTTTTCTTCATCAAAACGATAAATGTGTGATCCCGTGTACCTATAGAACAAAACAAATTAATAAGATTTGTTTCGTTAATAATTTAATCATTACCAACTTTTCTATATGCCTTGAAAAGAGGCCAGTATTTGTCTGTACATTGTATTAGACTTTTCATCACGTTTGATTCTTATGCATTACAACATAAGCCCCAGGGCATTTAATGTCTGGTTTTTAGATTCCGTTAGGGACATCGGACAAAACAAGGTAACTATTAAAGTCCTTATTTTTGTTTTCTTTAATTTGACCCGGAGAACATGCAGTATTAAAGCTCGAAAGGGAATGTTCCTTTTTCATGAGTGAGATACCGGAATATCATGGTTACTGCACTGCTAACACCTGATAAAATATCACATGTTTTGGCGTACAAGGAGATTAGATATTCTAAACTATACGTAAACCTTGACTAGTGATTTTACAAGTTCAAAAAGAGAGATAAATTCGAAAAAAATACGATTTTTCGCTGATAATAATGTTCGGACATTGATTTTGTTTAACTTATGACAGGTTGTTGGTAAGAAACTTCTTGAATAGCAAATAATACTGTGATGTTGTATTTTGAATGATGATGGTATTAACTCAAGATGTATTACCTACCAAAAACGGCTCTGAGATCTCATCGTTTGAGATCTGTATTGCCTGTTTTTGTATCTTCGTATTCATTTTGTATCCGTCTAATTTACGTACACTTTATACATTTCACTTCACAATCTTAATTCTACCCTGATGGCACAGTTTATGTTCCTGTGCCTTTTAAGGCCTAGTATCCATAGACAGAATATATTTAATTAGCATCAGGAAATCTTGGAAGCCATTGAGATACTAGGGCTAACATGTGGGGTATTAATTCTTTGTATACACAAACAAAGAATTCGAGCATCAATCGAGGCGATATTCAGTTTTGTCACATGTTGGCAAAGATGTGAAACTATCAATGTTAGCATGTCATATTGGTAGCACATCATTTAGAATTTTATCTTTTGAGTTACGTAATCATATAATGCGAATGTTAACAAACGTATAAATTTCATCATAATTTATTATGAATATATCTATTTCAAAATAATCATCTT
The DNA here is from genome assembly GCA_000969725.1 of Ophiothrix spiculata. Lineage (NCBI taxonomy): Eukaryota > Metazoa > Echinodermata > Ophiuroidea > Amphilepidida > Ophiotrichidae > Ophiothrix > Ophiothrix spiculata. The sequence goes on from JXSR01S025833.1 coordinate 2,229, forward strand.
TTCATAATTGTATGGTACCTAATGAAAGGTAGCATAAGAAAATAAGCGTTAAGTGATATTCCATTTATAAGTATGTCATCACGTTAACTTAAAAGATATCTTATTTCACTAGAGATCTATTACTTCATATCTATCTTTACTTTTTACTGGAAAAAACCCTTAAGGGTAAAGGGAATCCATCTGCTCAGGAAAATGTGAATCCTAACTATTTTTAATCATGAAAAGATCAATAGTTTCCACTGCCTTTGCGGGAACTCGAACCATGGATTATGGCAGGGGTTAGTCATGCATTACGAAGCGAGGGATCTACCGCTGAGCTATCCAGACAGCGTTGAGATTGTGAACTTAAATCTAAAACATAACCATTAGAATGCCGTATTTTTCTTTTGTTTACATAAAAATCTAAATTTTTGCCTCATTGGAATGCTCAATTTGTAAGTAAATTATACGAATGCGTATATCAAACAAAATGTAGATAATGTAGATACTTAAAACAGGCAATTCACAGCTCAAACAGGGTGAACTCAGAGTCCTAATTTACGTCCGAATTTTCGGGCAATACAACTCGGCTTTGTTTCCTGCAATCCGTCAAAATTTGAAACCAGTTGAATTGTTCGAACATCATGAAATTATGTGGTTTCGGCGAAAAAGGGTCAACTTTTTCGAAGTAGTCTTTAGGGGTCATTTTGATAATGGACGTGAAATCACTAGTAAGGTAATATTTATAAACTAGAGACTCTATTCAATATGTACGCCAAAAAGTGTGATATTCTTATAGGTGTAAGTAGGTAAAAACTTGCCGTAAACATGACATTCAGCCGAGCGAGACGTTTTTAGGGACTGTATCCTTAAGGATATACCAAAGAACAGAACTCAAATAATATCATGATATACATTAATAAGAAATGCCATTTTGCTTTTTGTATAACAAGGAGGAGTACAACGTTGTTGTTAATGTTATTTTTTTCTTACTGATTATTTTTAAGTTTTCTTTTTAAAAAGCGCGTGGAAAGACAACCGTTAGGACGGGTATATAATAGGTGCTGCGATGAATTTAGTGGAAGGTCGCACGTTTTTGCTATATTAGATAGATAGATATAGATAGATAGATAGATTACACTTCTATTATAAACAATGTGAATTTGTTTGATTGAAGTAGCATTTATTGTGTAAAGAATAAGTTAAGCTTCTGTAGGCACATGTTTTACAATAAAAACACTCGTAAGAAGTTGCATATAATTATTAAAGTGTTTTTTCTTATGGTATATACATTATTGCTTAAGGCAGGGACAATTTACTTGAAATTGTCACGGGTATATAGCAACATGATGCACTGTAATATACACACTCTTCTATGCCGGATTAATTTAGTTAAAATATAAATACATGTATATATAATGCTAAGCTTTGTGTATCAAGAAAACTTAGTGATTTTTTGTACTTTAATAACTGTTAGAATTCATCTGCTGAATGGACTGACATATTTGAAATGCAATACTTATAAAAAAACACGTGACTATTAAACTTGTGTTTGAAATTAGTACAAATTGAATATTGAATGTAATTTTAAATGTTGTGTATTCAGAAAGCTTAAAGCTGTTTTTGTATTGTAATTAATTCTAACTGTAACACGATATAAGTTAACTGACATCTTTTTATTCAAATTTTATAATATTAAAACATAATATTACAATATCAGGTTTCATATTGTATTCATATGCACATTTTGTCAGTCATTTCCCTCATATGAACTTTTTAGGCTCAGCATGTAGCTTGTTTCTAAATACAAGTACAATTTGGAATGGGGTAAGCATAAATATATGTGGCCGTTCATCTCAAACGATCCGCAATGCAACAAATTCCATTATGCACAGCAGGTAAAAATGTTACGGTCGTTTTTTGCCGAAATTGATATTTTGACAGAAACATCAGCAAAGTTGTATTTCAAGGAAATAGCTGGAAATATGGAATATATCTGAATTGTTTGAGGGCAGCCAACAGATAATATAGATCTTTTAAACGCTTTTATCTTTGTTATATAAAACTTTTAAACGTTTTTATTTTAGTTATACATTTTACTCCCTGACAACTATGAACTTTGGATTATAACTAGACTTCTGAAAATCGAGTTCACTGAGGTGTCGTTTCAATCCTTTTTTAATCATTTTTATAACATGGTCCTTGAAAAAAGTGATAACGACAAAAGGCTGTTTGAATGGTGTGTTTCCACGACGGGTGCAATTTTGAAAGGTGCTCACTTTTGAAGGGAATACTAATCCCATCAACTTTAAGCGACTGTCTCCACGACGACTTTCAACTTCGAAAAGAACTGAGTTTATACCAGAAGTATGTTATATGGTTTTAAATTTAATTGGAATAAAACCATGCTGTATATCCTTGGTAGAAACAGAATTTATGGAAAGTGAGCATGTGTCAAATCTCTTTATGTCTAATGAATGATGTATAAATGTTGTGCATATATTAACATAATTCTCTTTCGAAAAGCAATAGTTGTCTTGTCCATTATAAGGCCAAAAAATAAAATTTTGGTTGCCCTCCCCAACTTTTTTTTATCAAGTGCGGGCGGGCGGATTTTTTTTTTTTCAAATGTAAGTCAAAGCTATACCAAATTATGGTCTTTATAAAGATGCAAATAAGTATATTGTACCGAAAAAATCTCTTTATACAACTTAAAGAACAGTATTACAATGTAAACAAAATGAAAACAACAACGTAAAAAATAAATGATCAAAATTCTCAAAGAAAAAAAGAAAAAACCAAACATTTTTTTGGAAATCTGAAGATTAGGCGCGGTATACTTTTGTACAGTAAAAACGTTTTCCCAGTTTCGAAAATATAGGGGCGGCGGTGGAGGACAACCAAACAACTTCTTTTTAGGCCTAACTGTTCTCTTTTTAAATGAATAGTTTCAATGATCATGGCATACTTGAAAGTATATGTGCGATATAATACTGATGACATGTTATACTTATATGCGATTATTTGGGTGTTTTTACTTATTGTACATAAATAATTGGTTAAGGCAGTGCAATAATTTACAATCGTTCCATAAACTCATCAAACGTCACGGGTAAACAGCAATATGATGCACAATTTTGTATTGCACACATTTTCCTAAATTGAAGTGTTTTCCTGTTTGCTAGTTAATTGTTGCTTCATTATTCAGAATTGTTTTTCAACGCAACATTCATTAAACTCTTGACTCTCGAGCTCAACAATGTGTTATGAAGTAGAAGAAGTATTTATTTATATGAAGTATCGTATACTGCGTCAATAATAAAGAAAATCAGCATGCATGTAGTTAATTAGAAAAACAGTCGTAAGCAGCTGCATTTTGAGTGCTTTCACTAATGGTAAATACATTATTGCTAAAGACAGTGCAAATAATTTTAAATCGTTTGATAAACTCATCAAGATCCATAGGTATACAGATTATGACGCACTGTCTTGTTTATCACACTAACGTTTGGGTTGAGTATTTTAGTAAATTTAATATTTAATGATTGTAAGTCAAAATATACATCGAGAAAACTGTTAAGAGTATCCTGTTGAATTAAGTGAAATTATTTGAGTCAAATCTAAATATCACTATAAAATTGCATATTGTTTGCCAAGATGCACAATGTCAGTCGTTTCGTTTTGTTTTGTGTCTTTGAGATATGTGTGACTTTATACGTTAACAGTCAAAACTGAAAATTCTTCTTAATTCTTCCTACCAAACATCAAAGAATAACGAATCATAAAGTTTGGCAAAAATCACCTATCAAATACGCTATAAACCGGAATAAGTAAAAATCACGAAATCGCTGATAGATCGCTGTAAGAAACCCGCAATTCTTAACTTGGAAATTTCCAAGGAGATGTTTATGTATGTTATTATAGATAAAAAGAGTTTTTGCTAGTTGTGATATTCTTTCACATTTGAAAATATGATGTGTTAAATAAAGACACGTTAGCTTAAATTCAAAACCATATACTAAACAAGTTAATGAATTGAAACTGATACTCAAAGCAAACATATTGCCCACATTGAGAGCTTTCGGAAAAATTTATGCACGCTATAAGACTCAAACTTACAAGAAAGGTTAGAATCATCATTTTCTTTCTTAATCAGCAAAAAACTGGACGGAAATTTACTATTTGGAACTTTTACAGCAAAATTTTGATTTTGGTGGGCATTTTTGCCATAATGCAATTTTGCCTGATTTTCAAATCCGAAAGTACTTTATGACGTCATAAATACGTAACGCCTTGACCGATTTTATTGATCTTGGTATTGGTGGATAGGAGAGGATCATACTTATCTATTAATAGCAAAACCAAATCCATAGAGTGTTCCGTTCTAAAATATTAGGGGGCGGGGTTGCAACAACAACCCCCCCCCCCCTTCGGAGAACGTAAAATAGCTTAGGAGAAAAAGGGTTAAACAATAAGCTCATTCTGAATGTAAAAATTCTGTCACACATCACTGTATAGAACAAAACGTACGCCGTACGTACTTTATCCCACTATTGTTCTGTTTTATCATGTGTATGCATTGTTGTTCGTCATGTGTACGTTTTAAGTACGTTCGATATGTTATCCATACGGTTTGTCCGTTATGTATACGTTTAATTCTTTATTCATACGTTGGTGATTCGTTTAGCATAGCGCTCGTACAATATGTGAAACTTTTGAACGTTATGATGTCTGACAGAGCCTTAACCCTCAATTAACCAGGGGGGGGGGGAGGGGGTTTGCACCCCCTAAGGTGTTTTCCCTGGAGCATAAAAACGCAAAAACAGCCGACCCCAGGATTTTGGGTAGTCTCTTTTACATCCTTTGCAGTCATTTTGATGGATGAAAAAAATAGGGGGGTACCACCTAAGTTGGGGTAAGGGTAGGCCGTCAAAGTTAGGGTGTAGGGGGTTGTTGCCACCCGGTGACATTTTTGATTTCCCTTCGTTATTTACAATAAAAAATATAAGAAAATCCCGTTATAAATTTAGGAAAAAAATATTTTGGTAGTTTTTTTGCCAAAATTCCAATTTTTGGACCTAAACAATTTTATGACGTCATAATTACGTAATGACATGGCCGATTTTTGTAATCGGTAATCTTGGTTTCGTTGGATAGGGGAGGACCATGCCTATCTTTTGATAGCAAAACCAAGTTCATAGGGTGTTCCGTTCAAACTTGGTTAGACGTGTTACAAAACAGGCTTGGTTAGATGAGGGTTAAGAAACACCAATATAAATAACATGTGTGCGTAAGATACACAATAACGTAAATATTGTTGTTGGGTTTTTTTTTTAAAGAGAAAGGTAAAAATGAAAGAACAATACGATTACATGAAAGTCCTTACCTGATTTTTGCACTACCTGTAGCTAAACATTGTATGATTTTTTTTTTCTATTTCCAGTGGCATGGCTACAAGTTCCCAGTTAATAAGAACCATCCATTTGTTCTGGTGAGTATCAACATCAACAGCTAACAATGAGTTAAGAGTTGAAGTCCATAGAAATATCATAGAAATATCAGAGTGAGCTTATTGTTAAACATTTAAAACAAAAAGAAACAAAACGTAATTAAACAAAACAATACATGTACTCTAGGTAACAATATAAATGAATAAACAATTTATAGAATGTTAAGGTAAAATGTTCATTAACTCGTAACCAAAAATAATTAAACCATAGATATTAATATGAATATCGTTAATGTCACGTTTTTTAGTGACTTGAAAAGGGAATAAAGCAGTTCTTTGTGTTGTGTTTGTTTTCATCACATGTTTGATGTTTCCTGGTAGACAATTTGAACTATGACCTTCCACGTAATTACCTATAGACACTTGGCATCTTAATTGAAGAGAAAAGGGCTAAAAGGGCCTGGTCATCAAAATGTGGCGCAAGATTCCTGACAAAAGATTAAGTAATTATGTATAAATATGTCTTTGAAAATAAGATGTAATTTTAATAGGTAAGTCGTCAAATATGTTCTTATTAATTGGCTATTGTTTAATTGCTGAAAATGGACGTAAGCCGTTTTGCAGGACGGCCTATATATGTAAAAATTTCAACTTCATGATCATGATTCACTTTTCACCCTCAAGGTCAATTCAATCCAAAATGGGGGAATTTTTTTAGCTGGTAAGAATCCTTAAAAGGTATAAATTACAACCCCATACAAGCCATTCTTCTAAATGTGCTGGCATTTTTGAGAAAAGTGAAAAATGTGTCATTTTCTAATTACTGCCAGGGCCCAGACAATAATTACAACACAGTAACTATGATGATTTTTGAAATGCTGAAAAGCTTGTATTTTGAAAACAAATGGTCGTAATCAAGTGAAATTTTCAGCATGCAATTATGTCGTAATCTTCTTTTCATTTATTGACACAAATATGAGTTTAATTCTTGTTATGATTCATTACGTTTTATATATTTACAAGTTATTAGAAATAAAAGCCCATGTGAGCAACATTTCGCACCAAGTTTCATTTTACGTTCTGCGGCAACCTCTAAGGGCGCTGAACCTTGATCAGCCCACATACGCACCATCGCTGCCCGGATCAGCTTCCGAGTTCTGTACGGGTTCGTACGAGATAATAAGTAGTTAGTTCCAAAGGAATTTCATGAACACTCAACTTTTGGTACCAGCGGAGTTCGAACTCGGGACCTTCCGCACCGCAAGTGAGTGTCTTTACCTCAGCTAACTTGACTGCTTTATTCTTCTGAAAAAAATTGACAAAATATTATTTCTACCTGTAATGAAAACTGAAACAATAATCCATATTAACTAACGTAACAATGAAACCAACTAGTTTTGAATGTTGGTAAATATCGTGTTAAACTTAATTTCGGAATTTTAGAGTACGTCTCCTTTACTTGTTAAATTTCTAAGTTTAGTATATTCAATATGCCCAACAACCATCAACAATGTTGTTACAACAAAAGTTTACGAACGCAGAATGACTGATTTTCAAAATGGATATGGATCGCTCTCTCTCTGTCTCTCTCGATCCCTTTTTCATGTTTGCAGCTACAGGTTTTCGGGATTGTTGTAAAAACACTCAAGCACAATCAAGTAGCTAGGTTTTCGATTCGGCTGTGAAATCTAGACCACCAAAACATGAATAGCATATGTTAAACTAAAATACGTACACGGTACTAAAATACTGTGCCTTACATTTATCAGAAGACAACTTTATTCAAAGATCACGTTGAGATATGAAGAAAATGTAACAGGTACCTGACATACGAAATAAATATTCACCTGCTTTTCCTCTTAACATAATATAAGATCTTGAAGTCATCCATCTTCAATAATTGTTTTCGTCATTAACATTAAAACATGGATTGTTAATGTATAAGTTATCTTTACATTTTAATTCAAGGCTGCATTCATGAAAAACATAAACTAAAGTAATATGCATTTTTTGTTTGCACCTTGTATTTGGGATTGAGATAATGTTTAAAATATTTTGTTTGTTTTTCTATCAAGAAAACCTTACTTATTGTTGCTTTAATCAAAACATAAAAATATGAATGAATACAAATGTTCCCAAATGTGCTTGAGTTGCTAAAGATGACATGACAAAAATGTTCATTTATTTGTTCAAATATATTCATCATATGACCATATTAATTTTATATGACCATATTTGGACATAATGCTCAATTTTGATTTTTTTTTTAATATTTTAAACATGACAGGTCCCCATCTAGCATAATATAGAATAGAAAATAAAGAATTTGTTAAACTATTTCAACATTTGTAAGATATGAAGTTTAAAGAGTCAGTTACTTATAAAAAACATTTACGTCTACTTTTAACAATAAGAAAATAACACAACGCGATTATACGCAGACCGTTCGTTTTCACCGTTTTGTTGATCGAGTGGAGTAGTTCTGATGTAAACAAGACATTATAATCGACTGTTACTGTAGATTTACGACATAATTATCATGACTTGAAGTTTAAAGTGAACGTACATGCTAACATTCTTGTTATTATCAATAATAATTTGGTAAGGTTATGTATCATAACGGACTTCACGGGACTACATTGTATTTGATTGTGGCCTACTTGTGTTCAAATGATGTTGTGTCCGACCGACATTATGTCACGTGTAAATTCTCTATAGCAATATCGTAACATGCTAGACGAATCATCTGAAACACAGTTTACCTATAACGACGTGTTCATATAAAATTAATAAAATACATATAAACGCCTTAATAACACATGTTTCTGTCTTGATATTTTCGGCCTCTTCAGCAAATGTGTAAGATTTACGTAAGCATTCAGTCAAATACTGTGTTTGAGCGTTTAGTGTATGCGTTTTATAGCGTAGTCGCGCATTTTGTAACAACGCGCAGATGTTACGTTAGTAAATGTTTGTTAATGCGTAGTTGGGTTTGTACTCCTATGCTAATGAACTTTAGTCTGATGTCTGCTAAATAATTTAGTAACCTAGCTTTGTGATATCTTGTTGCCTAAGGAAATAAGATTCTGTAATGATGCCTTATCATATACCTTATCATATAATGGTATTACCAGAGCTATATGCGTTATTTTGTCTCACCTTTGTTCCAATTATTATTCCACATGGGACTATAGTCTTATGTTGCGACTGACAGTTAATAATCTGCTGTCAGCAAACAATAGATTTTGTGTTTAGAAGTATCTTATCAGTTAGATAACCTCTTTCAACCAAGTGTCCCCGTTCATGTGCCTTTAGTCCGATATTTTTGTATAACACCAGTCTTGCCTCATATCCGGTATTATTTTATAACACGAGTCTTCTCTACATCCTACATATTATATTTCCTTTTAAATTGTTGAAGAATATTAAAATCCATATGTTTTGTATGGTACCTTTTTGATTTAATTAAGTTTTTATACTTTATTTCTAAACTCGCATTACAGCCTTAAGAAACCTTACACAAGGTGGTATCGTTTTTTCTTTCAGATTTTGATTTTAATAAAGTGATATACTTTATTCTCCTAAAACGTGTTTTAGGCTGGAGGCCATTGTATTCCAGGAGCAATAACTACCTAAGATTTGGGACTGTTGTTTTGACACGATCCTAACTTTTACTAATAATAATGATACTGGGTCGATTAGGCTACCACTAGGACCCTAAGAAAGTTGTTGCATCAAAAATCAATTGTAAATATTTGAAAACTCATCGATTATAACATGGTCTTTTCTACCTCTAAGCCCTCGAAAACCACTACGCGTGCAACGCTCTTGGTCAAGTGTTAAATTTTGATTTTATTTGGTGAATGATTGACCTAGATTTTTAATGACTTACAAAGATGCAATAATGTATCTTTAAGAATTATACTTCCTTATCAGCTATTATCATTTTTATTCATTGCAATGTAATCCCACGGGCATTTCATGTCTGGTTTTAAATTGCGTTAGAGACATGGGAATTTATGTGTGGGTCCACGTTAAATTTCTTATATTTGGACTTTTAGGTCAGTTCGGATCAATATAATTATGATACTTACGTTCACTGATTTTTTTAAAGCATACACATAACAAATACAATCGGGGATTTGTGGGGCGAGTTCCATTTTTCATGTATTCTTGAGTTTTATGAATATTTAAAATTCCTATTTTCATCATTTCTATATGTGACCCGTCATATCGAAAGGTACCTTAAGGGTCCGAAACTGAAAATTTATTTTTTGGTCTCATCTGAAAAATCATATTTTAAGCTTTAAAATGACACCTTGCTTTTGGTTATTGGATGTTCGAATGCAAAGTTACATCCAAATTGGTAAAAGGTATCGGGCTGATTCAGAAAACTATAGTTCTGAGAAAATTAAGTTTAAAGTTTTTTTACTGGTAAAACTTTAATGGAGTAAGGATTTGTTAATCTCGGTTTTTAAAACATTTGTCTTATGTTTTGGATGTTGGAACCTGATTAATATGATAGAAAACACTTTAAAGGGAACATTTCTGATAAAATTAGAAATTCGACCATGGACGTGATTTTTTACTATGCTCAGCTTCAATGGTCCATATCTCGTAATTTACATTGCTGACCTTAAGGTACCTTTCGATATGACGGGTCACATATTAGCGACGTTATTATGTTCACTAGTCATGTTGGTATTTTATATTTCCAGTCTCTCCTCATGACATAAATTTGATCTTTTCTTATCCATTTGGAAATATATACACGGTTGCTAATTAAGTTGGAATAAAAATATTTTCAAATTTTTATGTAAATGTTTATGAGGAAAATATTTGGAAACTTATTTTGCTTTTGGTCAGATTTATTAGGTTATATTGTTGGGTGTGAAATGGAACTCCGAATGTGATCAAATTTCTCATGGTTAGGGGCAACAACACACATGGGATTAAAACCTGATTTTTGAGTCAAATTTGATTTGACCCCGCCTTGTTCAAGGTCACTTTTCTACTCAAGTTGAGTGGTCATATGGAATTATTATCTGTAATAGAGTGATAAACAGGTGATTGAATGTCTTATTCACGCTTGACTGTGCCAAGAGAATGATTGGAAGCGAATCACAAAATGGTCCATCAACGCCCTTCAAATTTAAAAAAATACAGAAATGGGGTTGTTGTGAACGTGGAATGGTCCTGTCGGTATATGACGTCTTCAAAACCTTTTAAGATGTCACAAACCGCGCTATCAACTTAATCCATCAAAGTGCAAGTCAACAATTTCAGGAAGTCGACTATCTCTTCTCTTGTTGACAGTATGAAAAATGAAATTTTTATTGTGTAATTTAAGATTTTTTGTGTGTTTTCACATTT
>JXSR01S025833.1:17599-27781 GCA_000969725.1 Ophiothrix spiculata
ACAAAAAATACGTTGGTAAGACAAGGGTTAATATTAGGAGAAGCTGTATATGAGAAGAGGCAAGGGTCCTGGTGTAATGAGACTGAGTGTCTCCAATAACCACGAGTCCCGGTCTCATTGGATTTCACGGAATAAGTCGCTACAATGATTTTTGATCGCACATGAATAAGTACAGCTAGGTCACTCAGTCTCAGTATACTTTGCTTTGAAGTAGCACAAGCAATTTTTGTTGTATAGGGAATGAACATAAACAATAAAGAGCGGTTGAACTCGCTGTTCATAACTAAGATATTCCCAAGACAATCATAGAATACCAGAGGAAAAAGCGATGTTGCTTATTGCATTTATTTAGTACATAAAACACATTTATAAAAAAAACCATAACATATTGCGGACATAATCAAAAGACCAATAAGGCCAAAAACGATTTTGCCCTAGGAATTACGAAGTCAAACATTAAAAGAAAATTATACAAGAGAAACATGAAAATACAAGACAATGCCCGGGAATGAAAAGGAGAAAGTGACTTCGATGTTATCCAAAATATAAATATTTGTTATGATAAATTGTGTCTAAAAAGATTTTAGTAACTGGAGAGAAGATTTGCTTTCAATACGTTGCTAAAGATATTAACAGTTTTGGATTGTTTGACAATTTTATCAAGGGAGTTCTAAAATAGGGGTCCACAGTTTCTGATAGCCTGCTTTAAAATACTTTCTTTGTTTTGTTTATACTATCCTGAGCATTTCATGTTTCATTGTTATGGTTCTAAGCATGCTTGATAAAATATGTTTTAAATATACGTGGCAATTGATCCGTATGATGTTGGAACATAAACACTCCCAGATTTAGCTGGTATGTATCAAGAACATTCAGAATGTCATACTTTGAAAACAGAGGGCTCGTATGGCTCCTGTAATGGCTATTTGATATAGTTCTTGTAGCCCAGTTTTGAAGCTTGAGTACTTTATTCAAATACATTTCATTCGTGCTCCCCCACATCAAAATACCATAGTTGGTGTATGGTAAAAATAGTGAGCAATACAATGTATGTAATATTGATTTCGGTAGAATTTGTTGAAGTTTATAGCATCATACCAATGTTTCTTGATATTGTCTTTGCAATTGCCTCAATATGATATGATTTTTCCAGATTAAGTTTATGTCAATGATGACTTCAAGACATTTGGTAAAGGATACTCTTTTCAATGACATGTTATCAAGTTTTACATTTAGTATACATTTTTATGAAACAACTTAATGAGATTGAGAAATAATATATGAGTCATTTGTATCAATTAATTTGTTCGTACTACGAGATGTTCTAAATACCATATAATTTGTTTTACTCGCATTTACAGATAACTTATTGGCTTTGAACCAGTTACAAATTTAATTTAGCTCATTATTTATTTTGTTCATTTGGGGTTCTATATCATGTTGCGCTACAGATGAAAATGCATTTGAAGGTCGCAATTTGCCAAAATTGATTTACTTCAAAACACCAGCAAAGTGTCATTATAAGAACATTATTGGAAAAAGGAAATTTATCTGTATATTTTGAAGACATTTAACAGAAAATATAGGGATTACTTATATTTGAACGCATTTATCTGATTTATACATTTTACTCTTTTGTAATCTTTGACGAACCATAACTTGACTTCTGGAAATCAAGTGATGTTTATTGAGGAGTTATTTTAATCATTATAACATGGTCTTTGCAAATATGTAAAAACAAAAAAAGACTGCATTTACGGTTGTTTTGGGATGGACAGTCACATATGCTGAAGTCGGTGTTTGATATAGATCGGATGTAATTCTAAACGTTGTATTCCACTAAGTACTTTTCTTTTTATTAAAAAGTAGCTGTTGTAAGTCATAATGACATCTTTTGAATCAAATTTTAATATCGAATCAATATCATATTTCATATCTTAATATACGTAATGTAACTTTCTTTTCTAAATTCAAAAACAGAGTGAAGGGAAAACAAATCAGGAAATTAACTTGACCTCACAATACAAAAGGGTAATAATAACAGTTTTATATGCGCTAGTCACCGTAATTTCATAGCAGCTCTTGATATTATTACGCTATTATTAGGAATTCGTCACGACCATTTTTTCGTTTATCTCAGTTGTAAACCTATCACCACTTTATCACAATATTCCTGTAACAACTTTCTTAATATGCTTGGGTCGACGGAGAAATAGACATTTATTTAAATATTTTACCCAAACCTGTTGGTCGTATCAGGGTTCGAATCAACATCTTATCATTTGGGGTTCTGCGCTGTTCAACTAGATCACATGACCTCTAATCTCACAAACCCCGTCGGTGATTTTATGCAAGTATTAGATTAATTGGTCGCGTGAAGTACAAAGAACATATCTCATCATCTCATCTCCATATTGCTCTATTCTGAAGTCTGCCAGGTGATTTACCAGCCTGTCACCTTAGTAATATCAAAAAAGTCAAATATGAAATGGATACGGGTGTAAGGGCCGCGGTTCGACAATGTGAGCAAAGGCTTAACAAATGAGGGGTCATTGGGTGCAAGCCTGTTTTTTTTGGCATTCAATGAGAGAAAAATACAAAAATATGAGGGCTTATTGGTCAAAAATGAGGTGTCATTGAGTGAGAGCAAGGTTTTTTGCCATTCGGTGAGCAAAAATTGGCATTCGCGGAGAGAAAATGTAGAAAATTATGGGGTCTTTGGGTGAGAGCACATGAAATTTAAAAAAAATTGGGGTCTTTGGGTGCCAGCTATGCTGAAAAAAGGAGTCTTTTGACCCTTACATACGCGTCGCCTCAAGAATATGACTGCCCCCCCCCCCCCCCGCAATATCTGACTGTGAGAGGACTAGGTAAGAGATTTGGTAATAATACCTTATCATCTACGGTAATGATACCTTATCATCTATCACTCTAATGGTATAACCAGACCTAGATGATGTATCCTGAAGCACCTTCGTTCGTATTATTGATCCACATGGGACATAAGTCTTCTTATACGACTGGTTGTGAATAATCCTCCGCCAGCAAACCAATAGATGACTGTTCAGCTCAAACCAGTCGTAAAGTCAGCCTAACGTCAATTTGAACTTTTTCATATATTTAAAGATCAAAGTTATAAGGATTTAACTGATACCTTGATGATCTTTACGCGATATCCACAATTTAAGTTATGACCCGTCAAAGTTTGTCATGGGGTAAAAGATGAAACTGAGATAAATGATTCTTAAACTTGTAAGCTATATTCTTTATTGTTGATGGTCATTCTATGATGTGGACTTATTTCTTACTTCAATTAAGTTCTTTTGAAATTAAGCTTTAAAGGTATTTAGTACAATGCAGGTCATGTGTCGTAAGTTGGGTTACCTTCTGGTTACACACAGGAAATGGGCAAAACCAGGAGTTTCCACTTTCAGCTTCTTAAACTTTAAAACTGTTCATATTAGGATAGGACAAGTATGTTTATTCATAAAGGGTGAAAAGTAAGGAGTCATCTTATGTTAGTATAAATATACAGGGTATAGCATAAGAAATATTTGAAAATGATTTTTTTCAGATGCCATTTTTGTAACTAAGAACATGCTTTATATTCTACATAGGTACATACATCACAACTACCATCCAGTATCTTCCGGATAAACCTCTTTTTAGGTTTTTATTAATCATCTGATCAAAATTTTCAGGGTGATTAAACTTTAAAAAGTAATGACCCCAGATGACCGCTTAAAATACTTTAACCCTAAATTTGTCATACTACATTGTCAACCCCCTAAAGGGTAATCCTAATGCTCAAGTCTTATGAAAATTCATGAAAGTATGTGGGAATAGTGACAAATTTTGCAACCACTTGTACCTCTCTTAATCATAGAGGTTATTTGGCCCCTAATGACTCCAGATCACCTTAAATTCCATATATTTTTATGTCACATGTGTAACTTTACCTTGGTATTTTTGTGTCCAAATCTTGTGAAAATCTATGCAAGTATGTTGGAATTGCGCCCAATTATGTGAATCACCGGCTCCGCATCCTGCACCGCTTTGATTAATTAACACATTTATTGATCCCAATTAAAAACCAAATTAGCTAAACACATACAGTTTTCATTTTATTAAAATTTATTTATTCCTCTCTCATATGACACCAAATTTACTAATGTATGACATAAAATAGGGGAATTACGACATGAAAAACATAGTGCAGTAAGGGAATTTGTTACTACATCGCTGTATTAGGTTACCCAGTATATAACACCTGACCTGCATGGAAATTGCGAATCTGCACCCAAAAAAATAGATTTCACCAAATTATGACCTTTGTATTTTCATCCGTAGAACAATATGAAGTTTGGTCGACTTCACGGCTGCTAGGGCATAAAAGACACACATACGCAAAAGGGTTTCATATGTTATTACCAAATTTATATATTTCGATGTTTCCTTTCAGTTTAATAGCCATTTTCAACCATCAATTTCATTTGTCCCACATCCGGCAGTTTTAATAATACATGTCATATTTGATTCTGTATCGGATTTCCTCTATACTTGTTGAAACTGTTAGATCTATCCGTTTCGTTTAGAAATGTATGTTACCTTTTGATTTAATATAGTGTTATATAGTTTATTTTTCAACTGGCATTTCAGCCATAGCAATCTGATGTTAGGTGTTCTTCCACTCGTGTTTATATTGCTGTCTAATATCAGGTGTACACTATCATTGTCATAACATAGTAAAATCTAAATTGCTTTTATAAAATTTTAAAAACTGAATTTTGTCAAGAAAAAAATTCTGTTCGGGAAGACAATTGTCTACCTTTGTCCAGTCAAAGGTAGACAATTATCTACCTTAATGGACTATTTTCTGGAAAAAGTTCAGTTTTAAAGATTTTATAAAAGCAATTTAGATTTTATAGTGTTCCATGTTTAACATTTTTGATTTCCAGATAAACAGATTCGCCAAATCTTTATCTTTTGAAGACAGGATACAATAGAATCCGGTGTTGTTCTCCCATTTACCATATATGACAAAATACGATTTTGATGTAACTTTCTTCTTCAGTTTCATTATTTTATATAATATCAAATATCCACAACTATAAAACCTAAAATATTTTGCTCTCCTATCCATTTTGATGTTTTTCAATTGATATCGCATTATCCAATATTGCTTATAAACGCGTCATGAATTATACTAAGAAGTAATGTGAATTTAAAAGAATTCTTTATTATGTCAATAATAAGAGCACTTTTCATATACATTAGGTTTATGATTTAATAAGAAAATCAGTGGTAAGAGGTTGCTTGTAATTGTTCGAGTGCTTTTGCGATGGTAAATACATTATAAATAAACACAAAGCAAATAACTTGAAATTGTTTGATAAACTCCTCAAGAGTCAATTGTATACAGCACTCTCTCATATGGAAGTGTTTTGTAATATAAAATGAATGTAAATTTAAACGTTGTTATTTCAGTAAGCTTGGTTAATTTCTTGTGTATGTTAACAAGTAACCATAGAATTTAGATATTTTTGAATCACATTTTAATATCAAATAGCTATCAAATTTCATATCTTATTCTCATGAAACAAAAATGTCGGTATTTTTCTATAACAATAGTCAACCGTCCAAAACCGGCCATACCTGGCAGATAAACACCGGTTGAATTTTGAAGCCGTCTCTTACTTCGAGTCACTCTATGACTCGATGTCTAAAAAAACTCCACTTCTGAAATCAAATGACTCCATTGTGGAATCAAGAGTGTCTTCTTAAGGCCTAGCATCCATTGGGTGTACCCATATGCTGTGTGCCTTGCCACGTTTTCCATTGTTTGTAATTGTGCGGCGCAACACAGACAATGAAGATCGTTCTGCTTAGAGATCATATCAATTGTCTTGTGCATGGCAGATATTCCTATGACTTGGCAAAGTATGAACATGTTGATTGTTGGTGCTGCCAGGTCATATGAATCATTTGCCGTAACAAGGCCAATGATATGATCAGTAAGCAGAACGAAGTTTATTGTATGTGTTGCGCCGCACAAGTATTACAAACAATGAAAAACAAGTCAAGGCACACGGCATATGGGTACAGCCAATGGATACGAGGCCTAAGAGAGTCACTGTGAGAGTCATAGCCCCACTGTGGCCCAGAACCGCCATCGTATTTGACTGATTTATAAAAATATTAAAAAATTACAATTGTTTCACGTTTCTTCATATTTGAATTATAGTGTATGTTTCTTGAAATACATTTGTTAGTGATTACACCTATGAAGATAGAAAGTATGGTGAATATTTTTTTCACAATATTTCAACAAACAAATTATTAATGGAAAAAGAAATGGTATATAACATATTTTATCAATCCCGTTGACTTGTTTGCTTTGACCAATGTTAAGCTTTATCCAGTTAAATGCAATGACATGCAATTTTACTTTGGCAAGAAAAATCATCCATATGTTATTTTTCCATTGCTGACCAACAAGTTGTTTAATACTTTCATTGTTCCCCTTTGCATATTTTCTTACAAGTCGTGCATTTTACTCATGCGTTACTCAATATGCAATAACTGTATTCTTGGTTCAATGGTTTTGCCAGCTGCATTTTTATTAAATATGTTTCTACATATACTTTTAAATATTTATAAATGGATTATTAATGAATTTTAATGCAATTTTTCATGTTATTCAGCCTGCAGGTATCAGTATAAATTTCATGAATATTGTGTAAGCTTCAGATCCATAGCGTGCATATTTTATTCTTTATAATGTTGGCTTACATAATATTGTTTTAATCTTTCCACCTCAGAGACGTTAGGTATTGGTTTTATTCAAACTATACTTTAATTGATGCGACTAGCCGTCAAACGTGTATACTTTAATTGATGCAACTAGCCGTCAAACTTGTACGGAGACTTAAACACTTAACTGCATTAGGTACCCCAAACTTCCGTTAAGTGCATAAGGGGGGTTCCATAGTACCCCCCCCCCTTATAAAATCACTTTCCCGCTTGACATTTTTAATAATCTTTGCACCAAATATAGGTACATTTATCACAACCATATTTCGGGAAAAACATATTCGTGCCGTTTCAAAATGGCGGCCAAATAACCGATTTTGGCCAAAATTTGAAAAACCCACTTCCCGAAGGAATTTTCCAATGAAATATGGCTCAAATTAGGAGATCATAAATACATTGATTTTACTGAAATAAAATTTGGAAAATTTCACTCCGGGTGGTTTTATGGGCAAATCAATTTTTTTTTCTAAATGCTAATTTATGCTAATTAGCACGAAAATGACGCGGTCGATCTCATTTTTTTTTCACCAATAGAAGCGCAACTACTATTTAGGCAGTTACATAAATTTACAGCCCGAAATAGTGCGGCGTTAAAATGCGAGAATCGAAACACCAAATGTTGGGTACCATGGAACCCCCGCTTATGTAGTGTAGTGTTAATAGCACCAACACTAATAATCAATGGAACTAAACAATGCGCCTGTACAAGTTTGTCGTAAGTTATCTCTTTAACAAATAAAGGATTTAGTTTACAAATTGTAAGTGACAAGAGGCTTGTCAATCAAAGTATGGGATAGATTTTGCCAGTTCATATTTTCTTTCCGTGCATAACAATGCATTTTGTAATCCGTAGTAAAAGATTTTGTTAACCCATTACTTATTCTATTCACTGGAGTCAATAAGTATAGATAATCCCCACTTGAGAAATTGCAATCCTTAACAATCCTTTTGTGTTTACACGATAAAAGGCACAACTTAAAACCTCTAGCTTTAGTCAAAGACCATAGCCTATCCTATACTTTGATTGACAGGCCTCTTTTGTGTGGTAAGATTAATTCGACACTTCTTTTGTCATTTACAATTTGTAAACTATTTGTAAACTAAATCCTTTGTTTGTTAATGAGATAACTTACGACAAACTTGAACAGGCTTACTGTGTCTTCGACAAAAGCACAAAATTGGCTGTTTTAGTCATGTTTTTCTCGTGTAAACACAAAAAGAATTTTTACGGATTGCAATTTTTCAGGTGGGGATTATCTTTACTTTATTGACTCCAGTAAATAGAATAAGTATTGGGTTCACAACAGATTACAAAATTTATTGATATACACGGATAGAACATTTGAACAGGCTTAATGGGTACTCTTATGCCAACTACTTGGAGTAAGTGTCGGTAAAAGATACTTAGTTTACCATTGTAATATTTTAGTGTGTAGTGTAACTCATCGATGTTCGCGCGGGTCATGGTAATCAGTGCAATAAAAGTCTAAAAAGAACGGTATCGAACTTCTTCGACATGACGTCATGTTTTTCCCATAAGCCATTGCGAATTTATAAAGAAATACAAAAGATATTACATTAACTGTATGGGACAGTTCATCTACCAAGGTATATGTTTCATACTTGTGGAAAAGATAGCTAAAGGATTTGTCTAAAAATTGTATGAGGCAGAATTTTAATATCTTGATTTTGAGTGGAGTTATTAGGAAAAATAAAACTATTACGTAATACCTTTACTTTTATTTTATGTATATTTTAAATCTGGCTCATGATATTAAAATTCTGACACATACAAATCTTAGGCGAACACTTCAACTATCTTTTCTATAAATATGAAACATATTTATAGTTAGATGAGCTGTCCCATACAATTTATGTAATATCTTATTTATTTCTTTATAACGTCGCAATGGTTTATGGGAAAAATTGGTGGTATGTCGAAGAAGTTTGATACCATACTTTTACGACTTTTACTGAACTGGTAGTCTAAGGAAACGCAGCTGACGTTTATTATAATAGAGTGACATTAATTTGGTTACAGACGCTGATTGCATGTGTAATAATATTCAACAAATATTTGATCATTCACATGCAGCCTTATGATTTAGACACATAGTTAATATTGATCTAATATGAGTTGATTTCTGCATGGAATATGACGTATTTTTAAACCATCTGTAAAATTGCAGGTATTTGTTCAGTTCTAAATTCATGTACTTTTTATATGGAATATCTTATTGAAAATGCCGTCTATGTCAAGGTAAGTTTTCGTTACAAGTATTAAATACCCTGAACCCTGAATTGATAAATCATGTAGTATACAGTCCTTAAGGTTACTAAAGATACTAATTGAAGTGCGTTTTTAGACTCAGCTAAACATAGTTAGTAAAATCATATAGTGAATCAACAAAACTACATAAAAAGTGACACGGCAACATCACCAAATTACAGCTTGACATTTTGCAGCCAATGCAAGCGAGATTTTGGTAGAACAAATTAGAGACCATATATTTAAAGTTTGGTTTATTAATTATGAGGCTGCATCAAAATTAGGCCTCAACGTTCTGCAACCGGCTGCAACCAGACGACAGTTTTTATTTTCCAAGATGGCCGCTGTAGATTTGATTATGCTCCTCTAGATAACTTCAAAACATGTAACATTTTTTTAAAAATAACCTTGAGGTGCATAAATCAAGCATACGACGGTCATCTTGAGAAATCAAAGCTTTGGCCTTGATGCGGCCAGCCGCACAAAGTTGTGGCCTAACCAGCATCTTTTTGTTTGTTTATATTTGTTAATACCTGTCATATGCAGTAAACAAAGGTTTCATGTTAAAGTTTCCTGCTTAGTCTGTAGTGCCTCTAACACAGTCCAATCTTGCGCAGATACTTCAGAGTACTGTTTTTCTGTCTTTATTGCAAAAGAGAAACATGGATTATTTAGGAAATGCCGATTTATGACATCTTACATAATTACTAGAAGGATAATGAGGTTAACGACAATCTAATCTATTACTATATATATTTTTTCTTTATAAATTACTTATCAAAAACACTACAGAACGTTTTGTTTTAAATGCTAAATGTTTCTATGCAAAGCAAGCATATGGGTACCCACATAAGCTTTGGTATGATATATTGCATGAATTTGTTTCTGGGTTTGTCGGATTTGTTTTAGGTTTTATGATAAGAAGTAACATTTGAGAAAACTACTAATTGGAACATTTTTTAATTATTTGCTTGAATTATAAGACATTCTGTCCCTTTTTTCCTTATTTAACTCTTTGTTTTTAATTACAACCACTCGAAAGCCTTTTGTATTCATACACAGAATATTCACCGCACTCTATTTAACAATTGGGTCGTTGT